>CAUYON010008691.1:0-11423 GCA_963573935.1 Arctocebus calabarensis
AATCACAGGGCACGATTCATATACATTCAGAAATATTTTGATCATACTGTTACAGATATCCTTCATGGCATTTCCTTGAAGACTATATACAGGCATTAATACTCTACCTTTAATAAGTTTCACCAGTACCCTGCTAAGAAGCATCGTAGGTGTGTTCCACTAATTGCCCTCCCTCTACCCATCCTCCCCCCACCCCTCCCCTCCCTTTCCCCTTTTTCTTTTTAAATTTATCCAAGGGTGGGGGGAATGCAGTTTTCTAAACATAAAAAGAAAATGTAGTTCTTTGACATTATATACCTCTAGTGGTAGCACTCTGAAATAACAGCCCCTCCAAAATATGGCAAAAACTACCAACTTTTATTCAATAAAATCCAATATGAACTGCATCACACATTCAAACATAATGCCCAGCATCATATATGTGATCTATTATTAAGTCAAATTTGGAGGCGTTTTACAACATCCTTTAGAAAAGCTCGTAAATTACATTAATTAAACGGTGTATTCTAACACACCGCTCATTTGAATATGCCAATGAGGTCAACCGTCGGAATAAAATACATGCCCCCCCCCCCGGTTTAAATGCGTCTGCATATTAGATGGCAAACAATGAATCTTGCCAAAACCAGCCTGCCTCGCTCTGTTGCGCCATTCATCACAGGCACAGTCACTTTTCCCTTTTAATTCCAGGTTTTAAACGCCCAACTCTTGAAGTGCAACACGGCCTGAGCGAGATCAGTGGGCCGGGCAGGCGCGGGGCGGGCGGGGAGACCACCAGCAACGGCCTCGTGCAGCGGCTTCCATCGGCTTGGATTCTCCTAAGCGTTGCCCTGAGTCTATTTTCAAATGGAAGGGGGGAAAGCCCGATCAGAATCAGAAATAGCTATCGATTCCCAGCTTGCCTTTCAAGTCTGGCAGAGACTGAAAGTATTAACTTCCCCGCGATGCAGCCCAGACCGCGGCGGCGGCGGCGGCTTCAGCACCGCGCGCTGGACAGCGGCCGCGAGCCGGGGGAAAGTTGTGGCCGCGCGGTCCCAACTCTGGCCGGCCCGAGGCCGCGGTCTCTAAACTGCGGGGACAGGGGCAGGGGCAGGGACCCCACGGACTGGGAGAGGGAAAGCCGAACGTCGAAGCGTGAACTTTCTCGCCGACGCCCGGCTGCCAGGCTGCGTGCTGAAGGTCTGGGGAGGCGAGGACCACCGGGCAGAGAAAGCGCGAAGCCGGGGCCAGGGCGGCCTGGCTGCGGAGAGGGCCGCGCCCAGGAGGCCAGGGGAGCCGGAGACCCCGACCCGAGGCTGGGGACGGGGGCGCGTTACCTGCCCGCTGAGCCAGGGGTAGTGGTGCGCGGCGGCGGCGGCGGCGGCGGCGGCGTGGTCTGGCGCAGAGGGCAGCGGCAGCAGCGGCAGCAGAGGCTCGCCCGGGGCTGGCCAGCCGGGCAGCCCGGGGAGCAGCGGCGCGGCGGGGGGCTGGGCCGCGGCGAGGAGCACCGGCGGGGGCGCGACCCCGGCCCCGAGCCGCAGCAGCCCGGCGGAGCCCGGGACCATCCAGAGCCAGGGCGGCGGCGGCGGCGGCGGCGGGTCCGCATTCATCGGCCAGAGGAGAGGCTGCCGCCGCCGCCGCTGGAACCTGGCGCCCGCCAGCATCCTACATCCCCGCGCGGGCGGCGGCGGGGGCGGCGGGCGCCCGAGGTGCGGGCCGGCGGCGGCGCGGGCTCCGGAGCGAACTCGCCGGGATCCGCGGCGCGGCCGCTCGCTCCGCCCCTGCCCCGCGCGGGGAGCCCCTCCTCCGCCCGCCGCCCTCCCTGCCCGCGCGGCCGCCCGCGCCGCCGCCGCCCCCGGCCCCGGGCCCGTCCCCGCCCGCCTGCGCCCGCACCCGGCAGCCCCGGCCGCACCCTCCCTCCCCCGGCCGGCCCGTTCCCGCACTCTGACCCCCGCCCCCGCCGCTCCGCCCCACCCCGGCCCCCGTCCCTCCCTCCCCCGACCCCCGCCCTGCCCTCCCCCCCGGCCGCACCGTCCCCCTGTCGGCCGGTCCGGTTCCCCACTCTGACCCCGGCCCCCGCCGCACCCTCCCCCGGCCGCAACCCCCAACCTCGGCCCCCGCCCCAGCCCCGGCCGCCTCCTGCCTGCGTCCCTGGGCCTGGGAACCGAGACCGGGGAGGGCGCGCCGAGCCGAGATCTGCCGATCCCTCCTGCCGGGGCTCCGGAGCCGCCGCTGGTGGCTTCTGTCCCTCTCGGACGGTGCGGACCTCCCCGGAGGCGCGCGTGGCCCGCCCGGCTCCCAGCCCCGCGGTGGCGGCCCGTCCGGCTGCCGACGGGGACCGCGCGGGGGGCCACGCTCTACCTGGCTACGTCTGAGTCTAGACGCAAGTCCCCGAGCGATATAGACGGCGCGTCCCGACGCCTGGAGGGCCCCTGGACGCTTTCAGGGCGGGTAGATTTCTCTCAGGCAAACCGGCCACACGTGCTCTCAAGGCTGGAGCAAGTCCCCATGGCCAGGAACTTGAGCCTCGGTGCCTAGTCTGAAGTTCTGCACCCCACATGCACGCCGACCTCGGAGTCCTCTTCTGCCTCAGTGGTCCCCACCCCACCCTCGCTCAGGTGATTGGCGCCAGGCAGGTGGCCTCAGGGCCTTTGCACAAGATGTCCCCCTTGGCAGGCAGGATTGCCCTTTGTGCACTCGCCTGTATTCCCCCAAGAAGGGCCTGTGCTTCTTCACCCCGCACCACACGCGGCCTCTGCTGCTGCACCCTGAGCTGCCGGAGCCATGGACACACAGAGCTTAACTCCTAGGACCCTCGCTGGACCCCGCCCGAGCTCCCACAGCTGGAGGGGACATAACGGAGATACGCATGTTCACCGCCAGGTGGCGCCCGTCCCGGCCTCTCGGCTAGTCAGTCCTCCAGGCTGCAGACTCTGGTCCTCCTGGCCGCAGTCCCTAGTCCCTCAGACTCGGGTGGGCTCCCGACCCGCCAGAGCCTCAGCTCGGAGACCCAGCCCAGCCCTGGGAAACTCGCAGGAGGGCAGGGCTGAGACGTCTGTGAGCTAATAAAGCTTTAGGGCAAGCCCAGTGTTCCTTGTGGGCCTCGGAAGGGGCTTCCACATCCCTGAAGCAGAGGGGCAGTCTTAACAAGCACCGCCACCCCGCCTGGGTGGGAGAACATGCCCCCCATGCCACTGACTCCCCAACACTTGTTCTCATCACCTCTCAACTCACTGCCGCCACCCTCCCCAGACAGACCAAAGCAATTTACTTCCAGGGTTTTTCCCTCATTCTCCGGATTTGCTTAATTTCCTCCTGGCCTGGCATGATTTTCTTCAGCTCTGGGCATATGCTAATTTACATAGCTGGCATCTCCATATTTTCGTCTCTGCACACCATTTTTCAATTAGCAAGTTCCTCTCTCTTTGATGCAAAAGTATTGGCAACATCTTTCTTCCTCACCTAAAATCAGAACGCTATGCAGATTTGAAGGCTGCTACTATCCACCTACGGCCCAAATCCATGCTTGTTTGTGTGCACATGTTACATGTGCTGATGCTGGTAGCCAGGCCAGACTCGGTGATTTGGGAGGCAGCTCTAAGCAAGATAATGCATGCCCCCCCCTGCACGGTTCACTGTTGGGAGGTGAGGACAGAGACCACTAGTCGTGGCCCTTGGTTTGCATGCTGCTCTCAGCCAAGGCCATGTGTCCCCTGGGAAGGTGGAGTCAGCCGCAACCTGCTTCAGCATTTCCTTTGGGGGGGGTGTCTCACCTCTATTCCCACACAACTCTGTCCGTGGGGTAGTTCTGCTAAAGTCAGCTTTTGCCAACCAATAATATGCTGATCCTGGGCTTTCTATGTCCTGAGCTCATGATGCCTTGGGCAACTGCATAATCCAGAACACAAGTCAGAAAATTACAAGTAACTCGACACAAAGAACCTCAAAGTAGCCCACACACGTTTGCTATTTCCTGCCACAGGCTTGACTGTATTTATGCACCATAATGCTGTGAACCCCTTTTTGTACCATTCCATGTGCTCAGTTCTGGGAAACGGCCCTGGGTGAGACACACACAGCCTTGATAATACAGAGGGAACTAGCAATTCCCACTGATTAGTTGCTATGGCAGAGGACCACAGGCCTCTAGGATCTATGGGCTTATAGCCCCACTCTGCCTCTTGTCTCTATCATTCATGTCAGGGTTTGTCCCTTGCTCCCTCTCAAACCAGGAACATCCCTACCTCCCGTGGTTGGGAGAAGCCCCTCGTAGACATCCTGACAGTAGGTATTTAAGAGGATTCTCCCGTGAACCAGTGCTATGCAGAGCATGGTTGAGAAAGCAAAGGCAGAGAGGATGCCAGAAAGATAGAAGATGCCAGCTGTCACTCAAAGATGAGGAGGCCATCTTCTCTTTGGGGATCAGAAACAGGCAAATGCCTCTTTGAGCTGAGGGTCTCTGCAGGAGACAGGTGCTGCTGGTCAGCACCTCTACCTACCCATCAGTGCCCCCAGAGGTCAGCCTGGGCAGGGCAGGTGGCTGGCACCCCACCAACTTGAGCTTTTTATCTCTCTGCAAAAATCAGTGAGAAATTTGCTTTATAAAGGGTTTTATATATAATCTAGTCTCCAGTTCTCCTAATTGATAAAAACAACCTTAAGTCAATCCATATTCAGGCAAAATCAGCCAAAATTTCCTGCTAAGGTAAGACAGACTATCACCTGAGCAAGAAAGAGTCACAGCACAAGGAAACATGTGAATTATCTACATTTGCTAATGATTTCTAAATTGTTTATTACCTCTCAGAAAGAAATAATGTGAAATGTTAGGGAGAGATCAGAGGAATAAAACTTTTCAGCCCATAGAAGGGTTTTTTGGAGGTGTTTTTGTTTTTCCAAGTAAAATATAATTATTTTTTAAAGGATGGAAATGTTTCCTTCTAGGACTGCAGAGTTAAAATAAACACAGGGAACAGGAGGGAGGTCAAGGATCCAAACATCACCTCGCCAGCTCCCTGCACCGCCCACCCACCTACGCCGCAGGAGTATCTTGTATCTTTCCAAAACAAATTCCAATCTGACAGGTCCTTCCCTACTGAAAACTCGCCAACCTGGAGATGCTGAACCCCTGGGTGGAAGCCAGGGGAGCAAACTGCCGTGCAGGAGCCTGGTGGGTGCGACGTGGGAGGAGGAATTGGCGGTCTGACTCGGTGTGTGGGAGGAGGGGGATGCGGGAGCCCAGGGCACTGTGAGGTGGGAGGCAGCTGAGCATCACCCTCCTCCAAAGACGAGGAGGCTTTCAGGATGGCCAGAGGGCAGAAGAGTGGGCGGAGATGCACAGGCTGAGAGTGCCCACGGGTCACAGGGAAAGGTCTATCATAGTCATGGCTGGAATCCTCAGCCTAGAGTTCAGGAGCAAAGTGCTGGATACAGCCAGAGAACTGCAGTCAACACAAGCATTGGGAGTTGTCCCTGGTGACTGAGATCACAGGCGTGGACAGAGTGAGGAGGGGAGACCGTTCAAAGGGTCAAGTGATGACAAAAGAGGCTCCCCTATGTACCAGGGAGGGAAACTGAGGCCGACAGAGCCCACAGGTGACCCCAGCAGGCAGGAGTGTGCAGTTTCATGGGGGGCACTGGAGTTCCTACCATCATACATGGGTTACTGTAGAGGAGTTAGAAAACTCAGAGTAGAATGAGGGGTCGCACTCCCCAGCTGACCTTCCAGAGGCCTTCCCCCCACAGTTCTCCCAAGTGTCTCTGTACACAGCACATTGCATGGACACAGTGTGTACACACCTCATTGCATCTTTTAATACAGCACAGGTAGTCCCCGAGTTACAACATCTGAGTGAGGTACAACTTGTACTTGTGAATTGAGGCTACTACAGGTAATAGGTAAATGTGCTTGTCCCAACTTACATACAAACTTAAAATTAAGAACAAACCTACAAAACTGGTCTTGTTCATAACCTGGGGAATGCCTGTATCGTCTTTCATATTAAACTGTATTTTAGTATAAGTAGTTTTAATTTAGCTTGTGCTATATATAATTTTCAATCTTATTCTTTACTCAATATCACATGATGAGCATTTTCCCACATTATTTAAAAATCTTAGAAGAAACCACTTACCAATAGCAGAGCAAATACCTTGGTGAGGACAGGTGGGAGGACAGGTGGAAGTTCAGGCAAACGTGCCCTGCGTCTCACAGAGACTGTGGATTCCCATCCACTCACCAACTTTGAGGCGTATATGAGAATGATATGAGAATGGCACCCCAGGAGCTGGTGCAGAGTAGATATATGACAAATATGGCTTCCCACCAAGGAGCAGCCTGCTGGGAGAGGTGCACAGCTGCTGAGGTGGGTAGCTTTGAGCCTGTTTGGTTAAACCCTGTATTCAGAATCAGAAGCAGAGACCCCCCAACAGAGAAATGGCAGGTCAGGAGACCCCCCGACCCCAGACTGGGCACTCACGTCCTCTGCTTCACTTGCCTGCTGTACTTCAGGCCCTGCCCCCCAGAATCCCACACTCACCATGCTGTGTCCTGGGCAGCTGCTGGCCTGGAGCACGTGGCATACAGAGCCATCCAGACTACATGTCTTCACTGGGGCCTGCGTGTCTAGAACTGCATGTTTCTTCCCCTGGAAACTCTGTCCTCTGTAGCAACCCCAGGACATGTCCACACTGGGTCACCTCCAGAGTGTGGGCTGAAGGGCAGTGAAGCTCCCCCGAGCCTCTCAACCTCCTGCCTGGAACCCAGGACCTTGTCCTCTGTTCTTCTGCCGGCTCGTGGCCTCCTCTCCCCAGATATGGCCTGTGGCCTGCTGTGGCCACGCCTGTGTGAGTACTTGGTCCAGTCTCGGCTGCTGCCCCGGCCAGGATGAGGGTTCCTGCCTGCTTCCTGATGCTGCTGTCCACTCCTGGGACATTTCTGACACGGCCCTTCCACCTCTGAAAGAGGCGCCCCAGACCACCTCCCCTCCTACCTGCTCAGACGTGCAGGTGCAGGGCTGTCCTACTCACCGTTCCTCAGCATGCCTCCACTTCCCTGGCAGGGCACTCTGGTTCCAGCAATGACCATCCCCAAAGTAGTTCCTCCCCACTGACCTCCCGCCAAGGTCCCCCGGAAAGCCCAGGCCCTTTGTGAGACAACCCACCCAGGTCACAGTCTTACTACAGCGGGTTGAGTATGTACAACCCTCCGAAACCTGCATCTGCCTGGCACCTGTGAATGTCACTTGTTTGAAAAGCGCGTGTGTGTGGCGTATTGCATCTCACAGTACAGGGTTGATCCCAAGGTAAAGCGCCGGAGCTGAGGGGACCCTGGATGCCAGCACAGGGATAGAGGTAATGTTAACACTTTACCTTTAAATATATTAGGATCTCACCTAATGTGCACATTGTGAGGGTCTATAACACGCCCTCTGGGTGAGGGGCTCTTCTACAAATGGAACTTTACCCTGAAAGTGAGAACAATGTAACTTAAAAATTGTACCCTCATATTAATTTGAAAAATAAAAATAAAACAAACAACAATCCAATGTGTAACTGAAGAAAGGCTAAGATCAGTATGACAGAAAAAATAAATAAATAAAATATATTAAAATATATTATAGTGTAAAATTTACAATCAAAGGCTAGTGATATAAATGATAAAATATTCATATAACAGAATATGTTTCTGCCATTAAAAGGGTGTTACATAAGAATATTAAATGAAAATAATTTTGGATTATCTATTTAAGAAGAAAAACTACCTACTTGCTTCTTAATGCCTACCTATCTGACTACCAACTATAAACCATATATAAATGCCCCAAATAATGGAGTGCACCAGGGTGTCATGGGGTAGAGTATGGCCACAATAAATCCAGGTGCCACAGGGAGTTGGGGGGCTGGCTCCCGGGATGCTCAGATCAAGACCCAGGCCCCAGCAGGAAGGAAGCTCCCCTCCTGAGCCAGTGCCCCCCACCCACCATTAGCCACTTCTCAAGGCTGGAGTGCACCGGGGCACTGCTCACGGCCTCTGGTTGGCTGGGCTGAGAGCCCTGAGTCCCAGGGACTGTGTGCTCTTCCTGCTTCACTGTCAGCGAGGATGGTAGGGAAGCAGCAGGTGCTCAAGGAGCAGAGAAGCGCACCCAGCGAGCAGACCCAGGCCTGAACCCCCAGGGTGGTGCAAAGGCACACTGGCTCCATAGCCACATCCACCTTACAGGCAGTGTCCCTACACAGTGGAGGGCGCCCAGCCAGGGAGAGGGCACGGATCCAGCCTGCCTATTTGCCAGAGCACACACCAGATGCAGGGCTGTGTCCATCCAGAGGGCACCTTCCTGACCATGGGCACAACCCACCCCAGCTCTGTTTGTCCCTCTCCCTAGGCCCAGGAACACTGGGGAGGATAAAGGAGGGTGGACAGATGGGAAACATTAAAGAGGAGGTAAGGAGGGGCCTGCAGAGGGGGCGGTGGGTGCCCAGAGGCTGGGGCATGCAGAGCTGGACACTTCCAGATAGGCTCCTGGCACTGCTGGGGGTACCCGCAGCCCACGCCCTTGCCCACCGCCGCTTCCCGTGTCCTTTACTGTCCCGCACTGTCTGGCAGCACCATCTGTTGCAGGAAGGGACAGGGGTCTTTAATCTTACAGGAAGATGATTTACAGGGCGCCAGCGATGGGAAGGAGAAGGCGAGCTGCAGGCTCCTCATGCTGCGGCTTCTCCACTGATGTTCAGCGCACACATATGGTGGTGTGATTTGTGGGTTTCAATGACATGAAATCGTTTGTATTTTCTACAAAACGCAAGCAAGCGACAAGAAAGCCATATGATCCGTGTTAAGTAGTAGGCTAGTTGTCAGTCAGAAAACACACAAGGTGCCATTGGACACAAACACGTGTGCTTGCCTGTGTTGTATTTTGCTACTCCAGAGCACATGATCTCGCTCAGACGAGGCAGCGTGGGGTCTGAATTCAGGCCTCGGCCTCCAGCATCTTTCCTTAGAGGTCCCCAAAGCAAGCCCTGCCTGGGCTGATCTGAATTCCAGCCTTCCGGCACCTCTGGTTCGGCCAGCAGCTCCCTGTGAGCATAGACTGGTGCCCGCAATGCCGGTGGTTCACTGTGCAGGGACGTTACTGTGCCAGCTGAGGCTACGGCTTGAACCGCATGCGGGGGCTCTGGGTGCAGAGAGTGAGGTCTGAGTGGTGCCCCTTTTGCAGACCCAGCTCCGATTGGCACAGCCAGGCTGAGGTGAGGGTCTCTGCTTGTGTTGGAGTCCCTGAGAGCTTGATCTGAAGTCTGGCCATGACAGGCGGCTGAGCAGAGTAAGGCTGGCAATTGGTAGAGCCCCTGCCATGTGACTCTAGGCTGTGGCACACACAGGGCTCCGCCAAGGCCATCCCAGGGTGAGGTGCAAAGGGCAGCCTCCACCCCTGTTTGCAGGGGGGAAACTGAGGCAAAAGGAAATTTGCCAATTTCATTCATAGAACTGGAATCTAGACCCAAGCAACCTGACTCTAGAGCCCAAGCCTCCCAGGAAAGGGGCCAGAGTGACTGGGATATGGCAGAGGAGGGGGACACTGGGGACCAGGAGATGTGCTGGCCTCATCCTCTGTGCACACTCACATCCTCCTTTCCCTCTGCAAGTGTCGAGGCTGGGCAGCTGTCCCTCCTACCTCTGATTCTAATGCTGCCCATGTTCCTGAGAGGTGACAACTTTTAAATCCCAATTCTCTACCCTGGATAGTAAATTATATTTCAGCATAAACTCAGAGAAGAAAAAGTGTGGTCTCTGCACCACTGAGGCCTTAATATTTTTCACCTTGATAAAATAGTTCTAGGGTAAGGAGAAAAATAGAATTTCATAGAAGATACTCTGTTTTCCTCTTCCCTGAACAGCTAACTTACATAATTCTCTACATTCAGCAAATTCTGCCTCTTAACCTTTTCTCTGACTCTTCCAACTCATTAATAAATATATTGAAATATACTTCCTTGGGACCGATCCCCAGGGCATCTGACTTCTGACCTTTTTCCATGTTCAGAATTAGATAGGGCAAGAGTTTTGATTATCTAAGAAGCTAAGTGGTAAGATAGAGACGCCTATATGAAACCGTGGGGCCAGGGAGAGTGAGGCCTCTGCAGGGACCCTGGAGGGACAGTGGGGCTGTCCCGCTGCTAAAAGCCTGTGCTATGGGCTTCTGCGGCTGCCCCGAACCCAGACAGGTGGGGCCATCTCTGGTTACGTGAACTTTGGCCTCCATGGAAGTGTATGTGAGCTGTACACTGCTGGGGTAGGCGCCCCATTGCCCAGCCCCTAGGACCTGCCTCTACTGAGAGCCTGGAGCCTGGGCCAAGCACAGGGCAGGCCAGGCCACCTCCCAAGGACCTCAGAAGGACCCTTCTCCTGAGCACAGGCAGAGAAAAAGGAGGGGAGGAAAATGTTAAAAGCTCTGCAAACGAGGAGAGAATAAAGCATGTTGCATCCGGCAGCTCTTTATTCTGAGAGGAATGTTCCTTACACCCAACTGGACATGGCTGCATGCATGCAGGGCTGAGCCCCTCTGGACACCGAGGCGGGGCTGGAGTGGGAGCGGAAGCCAGGCATAGGGAATCCCAGCTGCTCAGATGGAGGAGCCTCAGGAGCCAGGCACTAAGTCCCTGCTGCTGCCCCATGGGGCCGGCCAGGGCACCTGACGCTATTCTGTCAGCAGAGTTAGAGCCAGGACCCTGGTTCCGGTGCCTGGCTCCATTCTCTTTCTTGTATCAGCAAGACTAAGACCAATTCCAGATGCACGAGGGTGTGGGCGGGAGGTCTCGGCCCACCCTTGCCAGGGGAGAGGCCACAGCAGGGCACTTCCCCTCCACAGGCACTGGCCCTCTGCAAGGGCCCCTGTGTGAGTGGGGGAGAGGGAAACACCCCTGGGAAGCAGCATCCCCAGCGCGTCAGCAATGCTGACGATAAAGGGCAGAAGTCACACGTTCCCTGTAGTTACTACAACTCCTGTCCAATACCCGCAGTCCTCAGGGTGACTTGGAAGATGCCCTCAGCAGAGAGATGCATTCGTTCTAATTTGTAATATTACAACTGTGCACCTCTGGCCACCACGGGGCTCCCATGACAGGCGCTGAGGGTGGGTGTGGCAGCCCCGTGAGTTGACAGAGGCCTGAAGCTTGGCTTGTGAACAGCTTTGATCTTAAGGGCGACTATCTTTCCACCACTCCATGCCTCTCCCCTACCTGGCAAAGTGCCTGCCTCGCCCTAACTGCCTCAGAACAAGGAGAGAGAAGATTTTCTAGCCACTTGCACAACTAATGAAGGTGCTTGTCCAGTCCCTGTCCACAGCTCTCTTTCTTTACGTGTCCAAGAGCAGCTTTGTCACCCCAAGTCCTTCCTCCTGCTGTGGCTGGAGTTGAGGAGGGAAGGGAAGAGGGGAGAGCGTGGAGGA
>CAUYON010008692.1:0-14681 GCA_963573935.1 Arctocebus calabarensis
TTTAACAATGTTGATTCTTCCCAACCATGACCATGGCATGTTTTTCCATTTGTAAACATCTTCAGCTATTTCTTTTCTTAGAGTTTCATAGTTCTCTTTGTAGAAGACAGGCGCATGGCCTACAGACACATGAAAAAATGCCCACCGTCCTTAATCATCAGAGAAATGCAAATCTTTTATGACTTTATTGTGTCTTCTTTTTGAATATTTGGTTCTAGCCTGGAGATCTGAAGTTTCATTTGAGTCTCTGAATGGGCATCCGTCACTTGGGACCTTAGGGTTGTTTTGATTTGGCTCAGGGAGGAGAAAGTAGATTCACAGCAATGAGTGATTAAAAAGCAAGAAAGTATTTTCTGGTGTGTTGCTGAAAGTGTGTGTATTCTGCCAAATATTTTGATATTTGAATTGGATCTTTCTTAGCATGGAGCATGACTTTAAAACATGATCTATTAAGAGCTCAATCAATTCCATCTCTAGTTCTTTAGGTCAGCAGTTCCCAATCTTTTTGGAATCAGGGACTGGTTTCCTGGAGGACAACTTTTCCATGGGCCAGTTGGGGGAATTGGAGGAGATGTTATAGGAGGCAGAGTTCAGGCATGATGTGAGAGAGGGGACTTGCTGTAAATACGGATGAAACTTCGCCTGCTCACCCATGACTCACCTCCTGCCATGTGCTTTGGTTCCTAACAGGTCGCAGCCTGGCACTGAAGCTTTAGCGACCTTTGTGAGATCAACAAGGTAAGGTTGAAATGCTAATTTGGAAGTGATATCATGATTCTCAAAGTTAGTGAACCTTTCACTGTCTCTCCCATCAATAAGATAATCACTGCTGAGTATTCTTCAAATGATTCATATTTGTCATCCTGCTCATCAAAAGCTTATTTTTTTGCAATGAAAAATATACATATGAAATTTCATTTTGAAGAAGTGTTTGGAAAAAAGGTAGGTTTTATTTTTTAATGCTTGCATTTTGCCACTTATCATTTACAGACTTAGTATTAACTTGCAAAGAAATATCCACATTGTTTTGATTTGGCATGATATTGCAAGGAAATGCTTCATTTCTTTAGAAATATTCCTATATCAACCATCCCATTGCTGATTCTGTTCCTCAAAAAAATCATCTATTCTCACAGAGATAAAATATTGACTAACACTTGTCCTTGAAATAGCCAATCCACTTTACAGTAATATGGCAAATCCACACCGCACACCTTATCTTTCAACTTTAGCATGTTATGTGGAATTTGCATGAATATAGTGACAGTGGTGCCGGTTAGGAAAGGGGACTTAGAACAAAATCATGAGTGTAGCATTTGTCATTTTAGTCTTTATTACTGATTCTCAAATTGTGCTGGATTATTTCACTGAAACTTATTTTAGTACCTGGGTTTTTGAAAATACATTCATTTGAAAAATAAAATAAAAACATAAAGGACAAACAAAAATGTTTTATTGCAAACATAAACGTTTGTTTCATAGAATTGGGATTCAGTCAAAAGTCTGCACTGAAGTGTGTGGTGTGCAGCCGTAAATCGCCTAGGCTGCACAGCACACACTTCTGGGACGTTTGTTTTCTGATGATCTGATGAGTTTGATGAGTGACTAAATGATTTCCTCTTACTAATTTTAAATTTCTCTTTTTCATTCTGATTATATAATATGCAATGGTGAAGTCCTTTGGCAGTGTGTGTGCCTGGAGATCACAAGGTCTCCTATGTCTGAATGTCTTACTCTTGCTAGTCCTATAACATTTACATTAATCATTTTCTGAACTATGTTGTCTAAACGTTTCTATTTCTCTTTCCCCTCAGGACTACTGATAATTTATAAGTTCAGTCACTTTATGTAGTTCCAGCCATTTCAAAGGCCTTACTAATTTTTTAATTCTTTGTTCCTTAGTTTTATTTGACTGTATTATTGTAAAAGAAATGTATTTGGGCTCCGAAGTTCTTTCTTCTGTTTGTTCTAGTGTAGTGCTAAAGCTTTCAATTATGTTTTGTATTTCCTTCCAAAATTTTTCAGTTTCAGAATTTCTTCTTTTGTTTGTTTTAAAAATAACTTTGGTAAATTTCTCCTTCATCTCCTAAACTGATTTTCTGACTGTGTATGTTGGTTTTCAGATTTCCCTTGCATCTCATTGAACATCTTTAGCATTTATATTTGGCATTCTTTATCTAGTGTTATGAGGAATTATTTTTCAATGGAATCCTTTCCTGGACAATTATTTTGGTGCTTTAGTGTCATCATAATGTCTTCCTTTTTCATGTTTCCGTCAGATAACTGGCCATGTGCTGCAGTAGTTTCTTACTGTGAATTTTTGAAATGGCTTTTGGAGGGGAGCATTATTTCCTGAAGATATACATATGTTGTTAGTGAGTAGGACACTTTTGATTGGATTTTGTTGCTGTAGTACTGTGATCGTTGTATGATTTCTTAGGCAGTGCACAGGAAACAGTGGTATCTGCGATTTCTTATTGGCTTAGAGAACAGTTGAACTGTCATGAAGATTTGGTGGGACTTAAATGTCAGCTAAGACAGTCTTTGGGCCCCAGTTGTGGAAATGATGGTCTGAGAAGGCCTGATTCTAGGTCCCAGAGCATTTAATGTTGGGAGCAGTTTTAGTGTGCCCTGAGGCACGAATTCTTTTTTGTTGGTGGCTTGCTCAGACGCTAGAAGTAGGACCAGAGGGCTGGTGGTGTGGGTGACTACTCAGGCCCCTGAGCAGATAGTGTGGATTGCAGGTGGCAATAGGAGTGGTAGAGCCACCCACTACGACCCATGCAGTTCGTGTTGCAGTTGCCTGGGACAGGGTGGTGGGTATTGTCCTAAGGGTGCTAAGGAGAGCTTTGCCTTCCCTTCTTTGCCCAGATGGGTGGTGGCTGTAAACACATCATCTGGAACCAGACCTGAGGACAGGACGAAGCCCAGTATTAACACCCCCAAATGGAACTGGCTGTGGGCTCATAATCAACAAGGCAAGGCCCCTTTCCGGTAGGCAGCATAGCCAGGAACCTGTGAGGAGTGAGATACACTTATTTCTTAGTCTTACAGAAGCCCAAAGCTGCATGGTAGGAGTTGTCCTAGGTGTGTGTAGGAGAGATTGAGCTTCCTTGTCTCTCATCAGGTGAGCAGGGCTATAGCTGTGTCAGCCCAAGTTCAGTCCTAACTTTTCTATTTTTAGTAGAGACAGAGTTTCGCTCTTGCTCAAGTTGGTCTTGAACTCCTGAGTTCAAGTAATCTACTGCCTCAGCCTCCTAGAGTACTAGGATTACAGGAGTGAGCCACTAGGCCTGGTCTATCTAGGATCTGAGAAGGGACCCGGCTCAAGCAGCGCTAGGCTTGGATGCCTATGATATTCTGCTTGGGTTCCCTTTCTAGGGCAATGCCTCTGTGCAGTTCCTCAGTAGGCTAGAGACCTGAGTGGCTCAGGAAGTCCTCTTGTAGCCAAGATTGTAAAAGCTTGTCTCAGAAAGAGGAGCATTTTTTGTATTATTATCAGGGAGCTTCTCATAGCTATTAGCCAATTCTCAGCTGTGCAACTTGCCCTGAACTCTCTCTTCGTAGCTACTTTTTTTGGGGGGTCGCATCACTCCTCTGATGAATCCTAGCATTCTCTGCTGGATGATCTACTCAAACTGGGATGATCTTCTTACTCCTCTGGTTCCTCTCTGTGGAGAAGGCACACACTACCTGTGTTTACGTCAGCAATCTTGACCTTCTCTCTCAGAATTTTGATGTCTAACAGAAATTAAAAGAAAAAGAGAATGGAGCATTTAAATGAGAAAATATATTAAAGGCAATAATAAAAATATTTATAACCAAAGGTCACAAATTTAACCAAAATGAAGTAGTGAATTAAAAAGGAAGCATGGATTCAAGAAAGAAAGAGACGAATTGGATGGGAATTCCCAGGAATGTGATTCTCGGGAGTGGGAATTCTTAGGAGTGCCATGCACAGCTGCTTTTGAGGACAACCAGTCCAGATTGAAACAATATCACTCAAAACTTAAGGAAATGCAGCTTCAAGGAGAAATACAGATGAAGTTGATGGAGTATCTGATGTATCTGACAATTTTTTAATATTATTTTCAAATTTCTAGACAATGTAATGATGAAGAAAGTGATGATAAATACAAAGGAAATTCAGCATTAATTAAATACAATAAACCACAATTAATTCTAGAAAAAACAAAAACTTGGTAACAAACTTAATCAAAATATAGAATATTGTTTAACTATATTTAAATATATAAACCTATAAACAAAATAATGATTTTCATAAAATAACTAAATTGAAATAATGACTTTATAGATCTTATGTGTAACTATATACGTGTACCTGTATGCAGGGAGAAGAAAGTCATATAGGAGAACAAAGTGTTCTCCTTCTAATAAGATAACTCAATACATAAAGCCTAAAATCAAAAATTAAGACTTACGCATACTGCTCAGATATGTACAGATAAATCTCAGGAGGAAGACTTACAGATTTAGAAGTGGTTGTCTCTTAGGAGTGAAAGTGGGACAGAATTGGTCTGATATCTGAGATTTTATTTGAACTTAGTAGTACAACTTTAATATTTAGTTATGTACAGATATTTCTGGTATTTCTTTAATACGAATATAATGTTGAAATTTTAGTGACCGTGAAGATGTCAAAAGATTAATTCTTTTCAAATATTGCCTGACCCTAATAAGAAGACCGAGGGTAAGTATAGCAATGCCTGTGAAGATCATTGCCACTCACTGTGTGCTGCCCTAAATTGCATTCTCACTTAGCCTCAGTAAGCAGTAGTTTAACTTTCACTTTTATGGGTGAAGTCAGAAGAAATTCAAACTTCTTGTCTTATACTATATAATCCTGAATGAGTTCAGGATAGTGATGTAAATCAAGGACAGATTTGAACATGGAGTGTTGTTGAGATGCCAAGCAGAATCAAAGTGTCTCAACCCCCAAAAACCTTATTTATAAAGGGTAGAAAAATTTTTCAAGTGGCAATTACCAGCATATGTATACAGAGACACACATTTTCTACAAATACCCACCTTGGGCAAAGGCAAAATTATATTTTTGAAGTAAATGGAGGAATTTTATATATTTACACTGAATATTAGTGGGTAAATGAGACAAAATATTCACATAAGGAATAAAGTTGGCCAGAACAGGACTCTATTTTAGTGAGTCTGTAACTGGAAAAGCCAGCAAAGAACAACAAAACATACAAATGACACAAAAGTTCATGAAAGACTTCTTGGATGACGCGAGGGTCCTAGACTAAGGGTCAAGAATTTACATTGGCTGGAATAAAGCAAGTGCCTTTCAGAATAAACTGATGTCAGTAAATGTTGGTCACACAAAACAAAAATAAAATGACAGTTGCAAGATTGAGTACTCTTATCCATACCTTCAGAGATCTTAGTGGCTATGACATTCAATATCTTAGATTGCTCTTAAGAAAAGCCACCTTAATAGTGTGTGAAGTGAGATTTAGAATTTGTGTCCTCAGAGCAGAAGGATCCTTGAATTTATCCTTCTCTTTCAGCACAAATCTCTAGATATTAAATGTGGCCTGAAATCAGATAATGAGTTTTTCTCCTCATCCTCACTCCAAGAGTATGTTCTCACTTGGCAGGTAGATCATGACATCCATTCTGTCTAGGGGCTACTTTTGTTAACCACATCCTCCTAAGTTCCAGAACGCTGCTTCAAGAGTGATCTCATATAAATGAAGGCAAGATTTCAGAATGTTATAATTATAAATTGGGAACAATGAAGAAATTTCAGATAAAAGGAATAGAAAATATTATATTCAAGAGAGTTTTTTTTATTAAATCATAGCTGTGTACATTAATGCAATCATGGGGAACAATGGGGTGACTCTCACTCCTGTGAGAATTGGGAAAAGTTTAGGATTTTGGAGTACCAGTGTTCAACTCTGACCCTTGCACATGAGCCACATGAGTGGCTGTCATTTAGCTCTGATCAATCAGTGTTCCAACCACACACTTGCCTGTGGTCTGTGACATTACAGGGCTGCAGGGGAAGTAGCAGGCATCCTTTACCCAATGCCATTCCCCACATGCCACTACAACTACAACGAAGAATGACACCTTAGTCTTTGTTGTAGGTTCCTAGTAAGTGTCAATCTTTCTTCCAGAAATGGAGCCTTCTGAAGACTCTAAGACCCTGTGCTGGTCTGAAACACTAACCAGTCCATCAAATTGACATCTTTTCTTGGCTCTGGCTCATGGGGTTATTTCCTGGCATCATGACTTACTGGGTGGATGCTAAACTACTCTGGACAAGCTATGGACTTTCACTGTGCAAAGGCGGACTGCATTCCTGGATCTGTCAACGAGCCCCTTGCCTGTCCTTTCCAGGAGTAGTTCAACATTCAGAGGGAGGGGACTAAACAGAAGACATGGCTGAAAGATGTGTTGTCTAAAATTATATTGTAAAACATGAACAGTAAATTTAACATAACTAAAAAACAAACTATTGTCAACATCTTCCTGCATACTCTGGGTGATACTTGCATTTCAGATTATCATCGGCAAAGCATGATAACAACCTCTGTTGGAATAATTGGAGGCCATATTTATTGAATAATGCATAGAATAGATGATGGAGTATTATGAATAATAATATGGCCAGCATTGAATAAATAATATTAGGGCAAGAAAATACATACAGTTCGGGATAAGGGACTGATCTTGAACAAAATTAATACAGTAAAGTTCCAGAGATAAGAGGAGACCTTAAATAAGGCAAAAAGAAAAAAAAAAAAAAACAGATACAGCCCCTTAAAAGAAAAGGAATTCAACTGAGGTAGGAGAAGAACAGAAATTCCTCCATTGTGTTGGAAGTGGAAACAAAGATAATAACAAATATTCATAGAACTGTAGTTTTCATGGAAATAAGTTTAAGGATATCTTCTTTATGGCCTTTAATTTTTACTTGTGGAGTAGAAATGGAAACATCTATTTCTAGGTTTGTGGGGAGTGTTAAGTTTGGAGGTATGTGGTCTCTAAGGAGTGTTTCAGATGTAAAATTTTGTTATGACATGTGTCACATCATATAATGAAAAAAAACATATGTGGAATATATCCACTAGGAATTTTGCCTGGCAAGGAACATAAATGAATAAAATTAACCTGAGGAAATAACCTAATGACTATTTCATGTAATCCATTATAATAAAGCTATAGGGAAAATAACTGTTATATGTCAGTTAAAAATAGTTCAAAACCAAGATCCTGTCATAAGATCCCAAGCAAGGAAATGTGTGGTTATAATGTCTAGAAATATTAGTAACAGTTTATGTCCTTAGGAAACACAGATTTTGTAGGAGACCATGCACCAGGCTGATGGAAGCAGCCACTGACTCTTGAAGAAGGCACTGGGAGCAAGACCATCTCTCAGCTGGCATGGAGATGTTTTGCAGCCTGGAGACAAGCTCTCAAGCAGCTGCATGAGTTAATGAGATAGGATCTATAGCGCCTCAGCAAGCAAATTTTATGAAAAATCTTTACAATTTGGGAAATCAAAGGGAAATACATGGGAATACTTCTCAGCTACTTAATTGCAAATTTAAATAATAATATAAATTGCTTCCAAATTTATTGATTTAAAATATCAACCACTTATGGTTATTCTCAATTAATGTAGCTTTTGTCGATGCTTTTTATTGAAAATTTCCATTTCACAATTTGGACTTAGCTTAGCTTTGTAGTGTTTCTGATCTTAACTGAGTTTGGACATACATTCACAGGGTTCTGGGCAGCTCTGCTTCAGAGGAATTGGTTGTATTTGGACTAATGCAAGGGGGGTCATAAGAGGAGCCTTTGCCACATCTGTCAGCATAAGAGGACTGTCCTCATCCATAGATGGCTTGGTAAGAATTTAGAAGGAATAATAGAATCAAAGCCTATTCAAGGCTAGGCTTTGCATTGGTGTCATGGAACTTCTACATGTTCTAATGGCCAAATTCCCAGCTATAGGAAGTCTCGAAGCCTGCTCAGATTCAGGGATACACAAATAGATTTACCTGTTAATCAAAGGAACCACAAAGTCTTATTAAAAACTGTCATGCATTCAGGGAAGAGTTGGAATGCATAATGTTTATTTATTTATTCATGCACTTATTTATGCATTTTACAACAATGCATAAAGCTTCTAGGCATGAAATAATTTGGTATAAAGTTAATTAACTGCTACTAAAAGTAAACTTTAATTATAAACTAAAACTTTAAGTGGCAAGTAATAAAGTAGGAAGTTAGAAAAGGTGAATTCAGAGATGTGAATAATAGTTTTTAAAGAGATGGGTCAACTTGAAAAGAGAAGTCATTTTTTTGGTAGGCTAGGTGAGATAGATAGTTAAGTTCATAGACTCACCCTAGAAAAAGTGCTCCATATCTCACTGCAGAATGTCACTTCAGAATGTGTAGCTATGCATCTCTGCCAGCTCCTAATCCACTCCACCCTTCAAAGCAATTTTGAACTCTCTTTGTGGAATAATCATCGAAACTGTTGTTCTATGATGTATGGCAAATAAGTTAGCAAACTCAAAGTAGAAAAAAATGCTATTGACCTCAATACTGAATATCACTGCAGTCACCAGATGATCAAGGGAAGTACTTTGAAGGTAACTGTGGTGTATTTTTCTTATAAAAGCAAGATTAAGGATGGCGTAGTTAGTGTAAGAAAGGTAAGTTTTTAAAGTCATCTCATATTTTAGTCTCTTATAGTTGGGTATTAATATAAAAGGTTGAATACAAAATAAAAATAATGAATTTATTTTCTATTATATTTTATTCTGCCTTTTATTTATTCAATAGTACTGTAACTAAATACATATTATATTTATAGGGAAAAAGTAAGTAATACATTAACCAGAAGTAAGTTTACTCATGCCCAGAAGTTTTTTTAAACATATCTAGATTTACAGCTGAATCTATAGCCAAATTTCTGTAGTACATATTTTAGGATGGATTTGAAGATCTGTGACCAAGTAGAGAAGACATATACCAGATGGGGACAAGAAATTAAATGCCCTGAACCTGGAGAGAAAATTTTATGGAGGGGTGGAGGGGAAAAAAGAAATGTTTCAAATGAGTAGACCAAGTCTGTTTTCTGCACCGTTGATTTATTAAATATGAAATGAATCCCAATGCATAAAGTTAATTGAACTGAGATAAATTATCGTGCACTGATATCTATAAAAAAAGACAACATAGATTATCCTATATATAAGGAGGCCTTCTATGGCCATTTTGAGGTATTAATGTCCTAATAGCAGCGTTTTATTTTGTTTCGTTTATATGTATGTATAGGTGTTCGGTGATATTGATATTATTGATCTGTCAGCTTCAATCCTTTTAAAGGTGTATATTTCAAGAAACTTGCCTTGTCACATACACTACACACAATCATGTGCAAATAAACACATAGACTCTCATTAAGTAAATATATTAATAATATGCAGAATCTACTTCCTTAAAGGTAAATGTTTTACGTCATCTCCTTCTTAAACAGGTTTTGGTACAATTTTAGGGTTAAATGACAACTCAAGTCTTTCTTTTTCATTACAAATGACTAACATAAGGATTTCCAGTTTATTTAATATGTAACTGATAGTAACTCAGAGACTCCTTGAATAAAGCAAATGGAATTCAGTGAAAAAAAAAAAAGTAGATTATTTGATTAGAAGTTTAAAAAAATCAGGATATGTTCCTCTGCATTGCATTAAAAAAAATAGAAATCAGTTACTTCAATGTCTAATCATGAGGAAAAGACACTGCTGGTTTCCATAGCAACCAAGTCCTCCATGTTCTTCATTCATCTCTTTTCTACCAGAATCTGCCTCATTATGGTGAAAAGAAATTCAGTGTTATATCAATAAACTCTAATATTTATAGATCCAAATACATTTTTCTGTCCAGTGTGACTAAGTAAAGATCCTGAAATCCAGCATTGGCTTGAACAAGAAAACTTAATTTAAATGTGAGAAGAACTGAAGCTTCTCCTGAATTTTACTTATGTATGCAGCATCTATTACTTGAGCATCCGAGAGAGATGTTTTTTTCATCTACTTTGACAGGCTCAGTTCTTTGGAGAGTTTATTTTATCTCCTCTAGTCAGAAGTTGATTTCAGCACACTTCTGGCTCTAACTTAAAAGTCAAAATACAAAAGAACTAGCGCATTTATTCTTGTCTGGCAAAGATAAGATTTATTCTGTGTGGTGTAAAAACACCTGACAAACTATTTACTTGATATTGAACTTTCAAAATACTTTCAGACTATATTTTCTAGTGGGAAAACATGTTCCCATCCTGGCTATGAGTTGTGCTGCCTGTGATTATGAACAAAAATATATAAATTTCAGTTGTAGCTATTTTATATAACTTGACAGATTGCCATTTTGATCAGTCCATTGGTGGATTTCTTAAAAACAAGTTACAAGGCAATTATTTCATTTTAGAAGTGTAATTTTAAACCTCTCTCGTTTTGGCGTTTAGTAGTCACAGCGTTCAAACCTGTGTTTTTGACAAACTTATCTTGGCAGTGTCTCACATTTTGTGTGTATTCTGTTTCACTGGCATTTTCCCCTAGAAACGTTCACATTTTTCTGCATAACTGTTTAAGAATGTTTTTCCACGGTTATTAATCTAATGTCTGTAATCTGCAGAAGACTCTAGGTTTCCTGCAGAAAAAAAGTCTCCTGTTTTATGTTGGAACTTAGTCTCTTTAACATAAGAGAACATAGAACATAGAATCTAGGACAAAGAAGGAGTCAATAAATGTTTCATGAGATGGAGGAATGAGTAATAAGCCAACCAAAAGTTTACTTCTTTCATTACTTGTACAATATATGTAAGGCACTTTTTTATCACTATTACCTTTAGTTCTACAGTACATAAGCACTGTAATCTGTGTAAAGGAATAAGGAAATGGGCATATGTAGCTAAATAATATTATCCATTAAGTTCATGGCTTGTTTTTTATTTATAAATATAACACAGTACAGATATACCTCAGGGCTGAGTGACTGCAAGAGAAAATTTAAACTTATCCTGGAATTGACAACATTTTTAGTAAGCAGAGCTAGACAGAAGAAACCAAAATAAGAGAATGACAGAGATCAAAATTAACCAGTATCTTTTCTTTCAGTTTCTTCTATGAAGGATAAGAATTTTGTTCCTATTTTATTTTTTAATTTAAATTTTCATTAAAATCATAACTATATACATTGATGCGGTACAATGTGATGATTTGATTTCACAAGGTGAAATGCTTAAATCAAGCTGATTGATACAAATTTTAAGTAGATTTTGTAATAAACTTTGAGGCAAACACTTAGCTGATCAGATTTAGAGATTCATGGTCTTGGGAAGCTATTTATAGATTCATTACAAAACACTGTGTGATTGGCATTTCTTTACTTGTAGTAATAAACAAATAAATTATTTATTCTGATTATATTCTAGTGGGATTATAGACAATTAACCTTAAACTATATATGAAGAAAAATGCAGAAGAATAAGACAGAAATAATAAGTGGAATAGGTGACCAGATTATTATAAAGGTCATCAATAAAGCACCACTGATAAGTTGTCATTTGGCAGAATGCTGAGGAGGCAAAGCAATGAACCAGAAATATGTCTAAGGAACAATCTCTTTAGAAATCGCAAATACAATTTTCTGAGGTGAAGATCTGCTTAACACATTCATAAGTAGTTCCAGAACCCAAAAGCCTTTGTGCCTTATACAGAGTGAGCCAACAGGAGAACATTAGAATATGAGATCACAGATTAACTCGGAATCTAATCATTCAAGGCCTTGCAGTGCATGGTCAGACATTCAGGTTTTACTCTGAGTGAGACAGCAGACAGACTTTCATTGGTTTAGGGCAGAGGAGTAAAGCATTCTGACTGACAATTTAATAGGACCATTCAACTTACTCTCTGGAAAGTAGACTTTATGAGGGCAAAGGTGGAGAAGGGAGACCACCAGGAGGCTGTGGAATAATCCAGTTGAGAGATTATGGTGCTTGGGCCAAGGTGGTAGCGATTGAAAAGGTGGAAATGAGTTTGACTGTGAACATGCGTTAAAGCTAGAATGAAGATTTTCTAAGAGAATGGATGTGAGATACAAGAAAAAATAAAAAGAGGAGACAAAGATCAGTTACAAGTCTGCATCTGAAAAATTGAAAGGCAGAGTTTTCATTAACTGAAGAAGGAACAGGAGCAAATGTGAGGGCAGTGGTACAAATCTTGAGTTTGTTTTTCTTACTCTTAAGTTTGAGATGCTTGTCATATATCTAAGTGGAAATGCCAAAAGAATTTTGCTGTTTTATCACACAGTGCAATAAGTACAGAAAGGTGGACATCAGACTTTAATTTTTTGTTTTTTTGAGACAGAATCTCACTTTATTGCCCTCAGTAGAGTGCTGAGACATCACAGCTCACAGCAACCTCCAACTGCAGGGCTTAGGTGTTTCTCTTGCCTCAGTCTCCTGAGTAGCTGGAACTACAGGTGCCCGCCACAATGACAGGCTATTTTTGTTGCAATTTGGCCAGGGCCGGGTTTGAAACTGCCACCCTCTGTATGGCAGAGGGAGAGCACCCTACCCACTGAGCCACAGGCACCACTCTAATTGGGTTTTTAATATTACAAAACAGAATTTAGGAAGTGGGTAAATGTTGATAAAGAAAAATTAAGTCCCAGCAACAAACATAAAAGCCACAACAATGATATACTTCTTCAGCAACATGACTTGATGGAGGACGGTCACTAGATACAGAAATATCTACAAATCTGCTATTATGCCATGTTCATCCATATGCTGCCTTTAGATTCACAAATCTACAACCCATTCTTTTTTCCGTTCTCCTTTTTGGGAGTGTATGAATGACTTAAGAATTGAACATGCATTCATGTCCTAAGTGCTTAAATGGATCTCAGGACCAATAAGTGGTAATTACCAGCCACTCTGCACATAGAAGATTTAACAAGACAAGTGTGTGCAGATATGTGTGTGGAGGCAAAAATCTCAGAAACAGTCTCCTTAGAAATAGCAAATCTTTGTAAATCCTTACAGAGATTATAGCACATTGCTTCCTAAGAGGCTATAGAAATAATAATTGCTATTAACGGTAATAACCATTATTAATTATAATTTTATGATAGAGAAAGTAAGGTAGTAGAGAAACATCCAAGGTATCTACATACTCCATCAGAGGTCCTAAAGCAAGGACCTCTTAAATTAAAGCTTATTCTCTGATTCCCACATGATTATATTTTTATTTATTTATTTATTTTTTTGAAACAGAGCCTCAAGCTGTCACCCTGGGTAGAGTGCTGTGGCATCACTGCTCACAGCAACCTCCAATTCCTGGGCTCAAGCGAGTCTCTTGCCTCCGCCTCCCAAGTAGCTGGGACTACAGGCGCCCGCCACTACGCCCGGCCATTTTTTGGTTGCAGCCATCATTGTTGTTTTGGTGGGCCCGGGCTGGATTCGAACCCGCCAGCTCAGGTGTACGTGGCTGGCGCCTTAGCCCGTTGAGCCACAGGCGCCGAGCCTATATTTTTTATCCTATCTTCTCTTTTCCTGTCTCTTCCAAGCCCGTCAAAATTTTGAGAATGTAAGAACTTCTATAAATTAAAAGAAAAGATAAACGCATTATTTTTCAATAAAATGCAAATACACTATCTTGTTCAGTGATCACTTTCCCATGGTGTTGTGGACAGAATGTTCTTGGCCCTCTTTCCAAGTGCATATGTTAAAATTCAGCCCCTTACCCCACACATACAATATGATTGTAAGAGGAGCAGGGGCCTTCAGAAGGCATTCAGGGTTGGATGAGGTCATGAACACAGAAGCCTCATAAATAGATTAGTGCACTTAAAGAAGGATGAGAGGCCTTGCTTAGTTCTGCTCTCTTTCATGTCACCATACAAAGAGAAATCAGCAGTCTGCAACCAAAAAGAGGACCCTCGCCAGAATCCAACCCTGCTGGCACCTTGACCTTCAGCCTCTAACCTCCAGCAGCATGAGAAACAAATTTCTATTGCTGGTAAGCCACCATGTCTATGGTATTTTTGTTACAGCAACTTGAACTAAGACAGAAAATTGGTACCAAGAATGAAGTATGCTACTGTAAAAAAAATACCTAAAAATGTGAAAGTGGCTTTGGAACAGGGTATGAATAGATGCTAGAGAATTTCAGAGGTGTATGCTAAAAAAAGGCCTACACTGGCAATAAAGGATCTTTAAAGGTGATTATGGAGGAGACTCAGAAGAAAAGAGCTTCAAAGAAAGCCTCAGTTTTCTCAGAGAACAACTAAATTCTGCTTAAAATGTATTCACTCTGAATTAATTCTTCCATCTGAAATAATTTCAACCTATTTTTTTTTATTTCCTATGATACATATTCTTAAATGGCTCCATTCAAATGATAGAAGAGGTATAAAGGCAAAATTCACTACAAATATTTTTTCTTTTTTTTTTTTTTTGTAGAGACAGTCTCACTTTTATCGCCCTGGGTAGAGTGCCGTGGCGTCACACTGCTCACAGCAACCTCCAGCTCTTGGGCTTAAGCGATTCTCTTGCCTCAGCCTCCCGAGTAGCTGGGACTACAGGCACCCGCCACAGCGCCCGGCTATTTTTTTGTTTT
>CAUYON010008695.1:0-21358 GCA_963573935.1 Arctocebus calabarensis
CTGTAGTCCCAGCTACTTGGGAGGCGGAGGCAAGAGACTCGCTTGAGCCCAGGAATTGGAGGTTGCTGTGAGCTGTGATGCCACAGCACTCTATCCAGGGTGACAGCTTGAGGCTCTGTCTCAAAAAAATAAAAAAAAAAATAAAACTCTAAGCAAAGTTATGATTTGCAAAGTATTTCATTTCCTTCCTGCTATTCAGAAGAAACAAGAGAGACAATGTGATTGTTTAACACTGGAGACTCCAGCACCAAAGTAACATGTTACTGGTCTCTCTTGAATATTTTTTTATTTTTTTTAAATAATTTTATTAAATCATAATTGTGTACATTAGTGCAATCATGGGGCACAATGTGCTGACTTCATATATAATCTGAAATATTTTGGTAGAACTGTTAATCCTTCATGGCATTTTCTTAATCACTATATGAAGACATTGATATTCTACATTTAATAAGTTTCACCAGTCTCTTGCATATTTTAAATAGCTGAGACTTTAAGAGAAGACACTTAATTTAACTTAAAGTTCAATATGAAAGCAACTTGAAATTATTTTCAAGTATCACTCTTGCTTTGTTTACATTCTGAATTGTTATAAGATATATATAGATTTTCAGGATTTACAATAGCCTCATTTTCTAAGGTCTAGATTCCTTCTACTAAATTGTGTTTCTATATAATCAAGTAGAAAAATATTCTTGTTGCATTATTCAAAAGACCTTAATGAGATATCATCTCATTTCTATTAAATATTCAACTATACCCACTATTACCATCTTCATATTTTAATAATAGATGGTGTTGTACTGATTCATATCTATTTGGTTCTTATTTGGACACCAGTGATAACTGATATTCTTTGAACACTGCAGCCCAATAGCAAACAAGTAGACCCTAGTTACAAACTCCAAGCCACTAATGTTCATGCGTTAAGCTCTTTCAAGTCTGTGTAAATTGTGTGAATTGTAAACTGTGTCTGATACAGTTTGGCCTATGCCTCCTGCCGGATCAAATACATTCTTCACATAGAGCAGAAAACCAAGGAATGGCAACTAACACTGTAAGTTGCATTTGTAAGCCTCAAAGGATTACGTTCAGAGCTTGGCGTAAAGATTAAAACATATTTGCAAATTCTGACACAGTCCTCCCTTCAAAAACCACAACTATGAATGTGCAATTTTTCTTGGATTCAAGGTGCCTAAGATTTTTGTCTGAATGAAAGGGCAGCCTAAGCCATAAGATGGAAAATCAGTTCTTTTGAATGGAATGCATTTAATGAATTTCTTTTTATTTTAGGCAAGAAATTCTTCAGCATGTCGATGTAATAAAAAATTTTTCTTTGACCAAGAATAGTGTTCGGATTGGACAACTGATGCACTATGATTATTCCAGCCATAAATATGTTTTCTCTATTAGCAATAACTTCCGATCGCTCCTTCCAGACGTGTCACCCATTGTGAATAAGCATTACAATATCTGTGCCGTGGTTGGAAATAGTGGGATCCTGACAGGGAGCCAGTGTGGACAAGAAATAGATAAGTCAGATTTTGTTTTCCGTTGCAATTTTGCCCCTACGGAGGCTTTCCAAAGAGATGTTGGAAGGAAAACCAACCTTACCACCTTCAACCCCAGCATCCTGGAAAAATATTACAACAATCTTTTGACCATTCAGGACCGAAACAACTTTTTCCTCAGTTTAAAAAAGCTTGATGGGGCCATTCTTTGGATCCCTGCATTTTTCTTCCACACTTCAGCAACTGTTACCAGAACATTAGTTGACTTTTTTGTTGAACACAGAGGTCAGTTAAAGGTTCAATTGGCTTGGCCTGGAAATATAATGCAACATGTCAACAGGTGTGTATATTTTATTGCATTTTACTCTTACCCTACCAGATGGCAAATCAATATTGTAATCTCTTGGGGGAGGGAGCCATCCAATTAGTTGCTGTGGTTAGTTTAGTACTTTAGAGCAAACTGTTATCTTTTGTAATGAATGAATGAATCATTCTAGGTAAGAAGCTCAGTCTACCCCCAGCTGGTAACCAAGTGCCAAATGGAGGGATTGGTGTTTCATCAATCTCCCCTCTCTATTCCCTGCCCTCCCTTAGTAGTAAGCCTAAGAAATCACCACAAATCAAGAATTTTCTTTAAACAAATAGCTATGTTCCAATAGTGCCAGTGTTTAAATCAGACAAACCAAGTGGTTCTTTAAAGAAGATGCAGTTGGCTTACCTTTTCTCCTTTTATTTAATAATTAGGTGTCCTTTTATTTAATAATTAGGTGTTTCATAGATGTCCAAGATTAGCACACCACTTAAATAACAGATTGTACCCTCTACCTTTCTAACTTGAGATTTGAATGCAAAGATATACAAAAACTGTTCTATGTGCTTGTTTTTATCCCTTGTGATTTGATAGATTGACCAGAGATGCAATATTTTGGTCTTGTCTGGTGATTCTCAACTCTGGCTATACATGAGAATCACTTGGAGAGCTTTAAACAATTTCTCATAGGCTCTACCTCAAGAGATACTGATGCAATTTTATCTGGTGGGGAGGGAAGTAGGGACTAGGTGGCTCAGTATTTTTTAGTCACTCCACACATGATTCCAATATGCAGTCAGACTTGGGAGCCACTAATCCAGGGTATTTTATAAAGTAACATTAATGGTAAGATTTTTTTTCCTTTAAATCATTTGAAAAAATTGCCTCAACTCTGGTTTCCTCTGTGTAAGTAGCCCCAGTATCTTAACATAGCCACGGACATTATCTTGAGTTGGAGTGGGTTCTGGGAGACCTGGTAAGCAGGGAATGCGAAAGACTTTTATTCCATAAGAGGTTATTCCCATCCTCTGGCATCCTCCGAATTTTAGATCTGTTTAGTTGACCTCTAGTAGGAGGAGGAATGTTAATCTAATAAACTCGAATGTGTCTCCATGGTAGAGGAATCCCAACTGGAACTTTTTCTTTAAGAGAAAGGAGATGCTATAAATAATTACAGCAAGGATAACAGCCATAAACTGGGGCTGTCCCAGCTTCCCAGGACATATGGTCACTGTGTGAAGAGGTGATGTAGTCCAACTCCTAAGTTTAGAGCAGCAAAGATTTATTTATCCAAAGACATGGCCCAGAATGGGCAGAACCAGACTTAGACGCCAGGCCTCTACCTGGCTGTCCACTGGTCTTTTGTCCTCATCTTTTTGGTCCCATCCTGTTCAATTTAAGTTCAGCTGTACCCAAAGGATTGTCAGAGTCAATCTGACTCCTGAGGTAAGAATATCGAAACCAAGACTGTACTTTTGAATTTCAACTGGAAGAGGAAAGGTTTGCCTTTGACGTCTTCAGGTAGTGAGGAAGGAGCTGTGTGTGCTTAGAAACTTCTGGAAACTGGCCTATGCAACCCACCTGCCACTGAAGGGCCATGTTGTTTTCCTAGCCATTTAGGCTT
The DNA here is from genome assembly GCA_963573935.1 of Arctocebus calabarensis. NCBI lineage: Eukaryota > Metazoa > Chordata > Mammalia > Primates > Lorisidae > Arctocebus > Arctocebus calabarensis. Next base: position 3,446 of record CAUYON010008695.1, read on the forward strand.
GAGCCAAATACACTGGGTTCAATGAAAACTAGAAGGAAAGACAGCCCATAGAAACCTGATTCATGAACAATTTAATTGTCTGCATGGCCAATGGTACATACACCCCCTAACTCACCAAGAAGTCTCAAATATTTAACAGTGTGGGTAGGAAGGTCTCAGAATATTTATCTAAATTTGAAAGGAGCAATCACCATAATTTAGCATTCAGAAAATGTATAAATACAAGTCCCAGCATGCTGAAGATGGGCTTTGCAACCCCTAGTTAAAAGACAAAGAAGCAGGGGATACAATTTTATACAAGAGGGTGGTGAAAAATAAGGCCCCCTAATCTTTCCAAACCCAGGAAGAAGGATTTATTTCTGGGTTTTGGAAGGGCCGTAACAGAGGAGGCCCTTGGGTTCAACAACCTCCTGCACCATATCCAAGGGCCCTTTATGGAGGAGGGGCAGAGTCATTCTCATCAGTGGCCTGCCATTGTGTCACCACTGAGGCAGAGCCACCACCCTTTAGGAAGACCTAGAGGCAGGGCCAGCTTCATGTGTGGCCACCAGTGTGGCTGCAGGAGAACTCATGCTCAGAAGGGCCCAGCCCTTGGTTTAATAATACCTTGCTCTCACACTCTTGAAATTTTCAGTAATTTTTGAACAAAGAGTCCACATTTTTATTTCACACTGGGCCTCACCAGTGATGGAGCCAGTCATACCCAGAAGGGTTTTGTTTGTTTGTTTGTTTGTTTGTTTGTTTGGGAGGGTTAAAAGATAATTCAAAGCATGTACTATTTAAGTCATCATGGACAAGTCTCCCCCCCCCACACCAGCCAATCATATTATCCCAGCTGATTGAAACCTTCCACACTGACCTCTGAACCCACATGTACTTATTGTTCTGCAGGTACTGGAAAAACAAACATTTGTCGCCCAAACGGCTGAGCACAGGTATTCTCATGTACACCCTTGCGTCAGCTATATGTGAAGAGATCCACTTGTATGGATTTTGGCCTTTTGGATTTGACCCCAACACAAGGGAAGATCTTCCATACCATTATTATGACAAAAAAGGAACCAAATTTACCACCAAGTGGCAGGAGTCCCACCAGCTACCTGCTGAGTTTCAGCTGCTGTACCGAATGCATGGGGAAGGGCTCACCAAGCTGACTCTGTCACACTGTGCCTAAGAACTCTGAATGGAAAGTGCCAAATGGCCACTTAAAAAGTGCCCCAAATCAAATTGAATAGTCTTCAGAATAGAACCCTAGAGAATGTCTTACAAGGATTGTCTGCCGCTTAGAAGGAGCGATGTCTTTTCCCTCTTTTTTGCACTACTCTTTTAAGAGTTTTAGCAGATTTTTAGCAGGATGGATGCGTTAGAGCCATGCGGTGGAAACTTGATTGATAAAGGGAATGTTGCATTTGGAACTTTGCTGCTAACGAAATGGTTTGAAGTATTTTCATGTTTGTATTTTAATAATAAACTGCCTCCAATTTTCATGAGGACTAGAGCTATAGTTTCTGCAGCTCTGCTCAGATACAGTCCTTATAATCAGAGGCCTCTGGCTAATTGAGGCAGCATCTCGGTTTTGCCAGTGGGATTAGACTCGTCAAAATGGAAACAAAAAACTGGTTTGCATATCACACCTCTCTGTCTCTCTCTCTCTCTCTCTCTCTTTCCTATCCTCTCTCCCTCTCCCTGCACCCATTCCCCTCCTTACTACCACGGAGTTTAATAATTTGCTAGGAATCCTATTGAATTAGCTTGCTTATATGTATTGCATTTGTACTTGATGTGTTTAAGGCTCTGGGTAACTTTGATATATCATGACCAACCAAGTAAATCATGATGGATTCACTCATGATTACTTTCATAAGAAATGCCTCTTAAGAAGTCCTCCCTAGAACATACAGTCCTTCTGCCACAGGGCAGGCTCTCTGTCGTGAGAGGCACACAATACAGTGCCTCTTCCAAGATCACGAAGAAAGCCCAGGACGTGAATGGCATTTTATCTCTTGACACAGGTGCTGTTATGGCGAATCACAGCACTGTGGCCATATCTGCAAGGACATTCCAGCCTAGGTTTGGTGCCTCCCACAATCTCAACCCAAGCACTAGGCTGGGTGTTTTCTCAGAATATAGATGCAAGGTGTTAGCTTAAGATCCTGGAGCACACAAAGGGAAAAGAAACAGTATTTTTAGAATTTGTTACAGAATCCTGTGTACTCTGAAGTGTTATAGCCATGGTACCCATTCAGAGCCTCTGAGAACGAGCAGGGTTAGGGTGGAGGAGAAGCTTTGAGGCTGGCCATGCCTGGCCGCCATATGAACGGTGCTGAATGGGGTCATTGGTCTACCACGACAAATCTAGAACCATTTGTTCTCTTCAAGATAGGTGTAGACACTGGACATTCCCTCTTTCCATTGAAGTCCAATCTATATGCTACAAATTAAGCATTTCAAAAGAAATCATTTTGCAGTGGCAAGATTTGGTACTAAACACCTTTGGAATTTGAGATTGTGTAGACCTGCCTTGAAGAAATTAGTTAGCCATTCTTGTTTTCATGATTTCATCCTTAGGAATAGAAGTCACATCATTTCCATCCCTGGCTTTTTACTGAGCAGCACTTTGTTCTTCCAATTCAGCCCAAAGTCTGGCCAAGTTGATGTTAAATTTTAATAAGAGTTTCTTTCTTCTTTCTAAATGCAAGTCAAGCACATTTGCTATACAGTGGAGTGGAGTAGTTTGTTCTTTTCCAGAAATCTCATCTAGATTGCTTACAATGTAACAAATACTGTTTAAAAAAAAAATTTTTTTTTTTTGCTGTAGCTCAGTGATCTGCTCACTGCTCCTCTTTGAGAAGGTACAATCATGCCCCAAATTAAACCACATACAATAAGGAAAGACACAGTCCTGCTCACGTTCTGCCTGTTTTTAAAGCTGTCTTCTTCTTTTCAGAATGCTTTGTAATTAGAGCAGCTTACAAAGGTCCAGATATTAACTAATGAAAGAAAAACCATTCCTGTTCACACGTGTTACTGATTGTGATGCATGTTACTGGTTGTAACGCACCTTACATCAGATCAATGGCGTTCATGCAAAAGGATGGGAAGAAACAGGAAAAAATGTTTTGAAATGGGAAACACTAAAACAGCTCTATACTTGAAATATTATAATGGAAGGTATTAAAAACATTTTTTTTTAGTTCAATAGTATAATTTGATGGGCAGCAAAACCACACTGTGTCTGTTCCCTGCCACTTTAAAGAGGACACTGTTGCCACCCACGCTCTGTAAGACTGATAACTGACAGAAGTGTTTAGTGGGCTGTTCTTAAGCACTTAGTTCCTTTGGTTACAGCTAAGTGATATTAATGCCAGAATTACACGGGCCAGATTCTGACTCTGGAGTTTTAATCCCACTGTGCCCATTTGTTTTAACTAAATATAAATGCATAGACACTTTGAACTGGGAAGGTTAAAAGAGCAAAAGACCAGAATCACTAAAAACAGATAAGTGTTTTATGGTAGACTATTTAAATTTTATCTCATTGTCATGCTAAGATTTCTGGTTTGTTTTTCAAGTTCAGGGAGGTTTAGAAAATCTCACTGCACTCTTGGCTCCATCTTAATCTTAAGAGTGGGAGGACTTTCCCACCCCTTCACCATGTCATCTGTCACTTTAATAAGAACTCAAAGTGGTGAGGGAAAGGACTTGTCTCTAGAAGGGCTCAGAGATCAGGCTTATCCCTGCCTACAGGAAATGATCCCAAAAGATCACCTTTCCCTTTTCAAGAAGAGCACCTTCTAGCTTATTTCTTTTAACTTTTAAAGACTGTTTCATAGATTAACTACTTTCAGATCAAGAGAGTTGTGAGTCCCAAGTGTCCTGATTAGAAAGGCTCTCCTACAGCTCCCAGGTTTGTGTAGTCAAGTGCAGTGAACTGGGCAGACAGGACCATCGAGTCTTCCCTCCTGATTTAGCTATGGATACATGCCCCTGGCTTTTGCATTGACCTCGCTTTGTTGATTCCTAGACTAATTACATCCTTATGTCAGAACTTTCTCCTTTTTGGGATACTCACAGCAGAGTCAACCTTCAGCTACTGGAATAAATTTCACCAGAAAGCCCCTAAGGCTGTCTACATTTGACACCAACACAAATGACCAATTAAGTTGCAGAGGAAGAAGAAAACCCCCACAGACATTTGGCAACCTGCTTAATGCTAGACCTCAGCTTTCATCAGCTGTTCTGAGTGTCATATGCAGATGGGTAGATCCAAGGGAGACAGAATAAAAAAGGTAGTATCTCACCCTCACCAAAACATTCTTTCCAGTATTTGATTATTAAAATGTCTGTGGTTCCTCTGCCTTGTGTCTGTGTCTTAAGTATCCTTGACTATTGTACAAGTGCTGTACGTTTAGTGTTCTGTGCTGACTGTAACCGCTGTACCATCTGTCTGTGACCTTAATATCAGGCACCTGACCATGGGACTGCAGCAAGGACCTACAGAGGAAGACCTCCTACCCACCAGGGTCCTTGTGCCCGGGCCACCAGTTTTCTAAGACTGTGAGTGCCAAGATAAGCCTACTCTAGTAGGGAGGCCAAGGAATAGAAGAACATTTCTTCTGACTTGGGGCATGGCAGTAATTATTAGACAAAGTCAGATAACAGAGTGTTATTGACCTGAGGTCAAAGAAAGCAGAGACTCATTGTAGAATGCTAGTCCACTGGAAATGGAAGAGGCCTTGAGCTTCTTCAGTCCTGATTCTTGACTTCACAAATGAGAAAATGGAGAAACAGGCTAAGTGATTTGCCCAAGACCGTAGGTAATTAGTGGAGAAATTATGCCTCCTTCCCTAATATGTTTTAGGCTTATCAGCATCTAATAAAGATGGGCTCACAGGGAAAGTAATTTCAGCCTGGGATCTGCAAGGCACATAAGTTAGAAAGGATATAAAGGAAGAAAATAGATTCTCCCTCCCCACACCAAAGACAGAAGATGCTTGCATCAGTACAGCAGTTCACTAATAATCACCTACATTTTCCCCGAGATGGGGGGGGGAAAAAGCCTTGGTAAATCATGTTTTGGTAAATAACAATTCAGTACTGCTGGTTCATGGTTGACAGCTGGAATCTTGTCCAATAATCTCTTCATCTTAATAAACCCTTGTTTGAGTAATATGTATGCATAATTTAGAAGCAGAAGGCTGAAAATGGTTATGTACTTCTCCATATGTATAATTTTCACCAGCAGTCCCTTGAGTCCAGAAATGCCTTCCATATTATAAGTAACTTCAACAGCAGACTCTAGCTTACTGTGTTCAGCTAGACATGCTAAGAAGGTATACAAATCTATAATGAATAACTTCGGTGGACCTTCACATGGAAAATGACGATTTTTTTGTTTAACTATGGACCTTTAAATTTGTTTTTTCCCATAATTGTTTGAATGTACTGGGAAAAAATTTCTGTTTAAAGCTCTACTGCTCTGTGAGTGTGTGGAACTGGCCTTCTTCTTACAATGAGTGTCAGGGCTATGTGTCTGAAGAGCCCAGATGGAGCCGTCTGGGTGCTGGAGACTGAGGGCGCCTTCCCCAGCTGACTGACCTGGCTGATCTCTGTGGCCCAATTAATCAAGGCCACAAATGAGTTGATTTCAAGCTACCAAAATGACTCATTATGCCTCTCTCATTCTCTGATTGCTTTGCCATGTAGATAGAACATTTGAAATGGGAAACATTTTAGAATGTCATTAATGTATTATGCAGTATTTCTGAATATTTATTTTTATTGTGATGACTTTATGATTGAAGACATTTGTGTTTGAATAGATGTTTCTATCCTCAGTGAAGCGCATTCTCTTGTTGTCAATGACAGTGGAATCACAGTGATGCACCTGTCACAGATTAACTCCGATTTTAGATTCCAGTGGGGTTCTGGGGTGAGGACCTGGATTATGTGCTGATTCTCCAGCAGACAAAGCTGCATGAAATTAAGGAACTCTTCAAAATACAATTCTTGCTCCTCACTCCAGACCTTTGACTCATCTTGTCCTGGGATGAGTGAAGTTTACAGATTCCCAGATGATTCTGATGTGGTCAGCATTTGGAATCCAATAATAATACAGAGCAGAGTCATGTGTACCGGTGTGAACAAAGTGGCTAAATGCTTGTCCTTCCTTGTGCAGTTAGTGCCAGAGGTTCCTTGGAGTTTTCATGATGCAGGGCAACAGAGACACAATATTAGTGATGTGACCACTTGACTGTGTGGGCTGAATTGACCAGTCTCTGATTTGTAGTAGAGAACTGGCCAATTTAGCCTGAAGACAAAGTGAGGAGCACAACTTTAATGAGCTTTCCCCCAAAGCCAGCTCTTTACATTCCACTCTTTATATTTTAAACTAAGAGACAAATCTCAGGTCATTCATCTTTATAAATGGATAGAGTGAAAAAGAGGGAAGTTGAATGATTCATTTAGCTTCAATTTGAAAGTCACTTCCAGAGCTTAAAATACTTCTCCAGGAGTCTGATTTCACAATCTCTAGGTAATGCCCAAAATGCAAAGGTCTTCAAGCTAAAGTGAAACAAATCAAAAAAGGAAATTCAAGAGGCTAAAATTCTAAGACCAACCCAGTCTACGGGAAGTGACCAGTTACTACTAGCATGCCTTGTAGGATAAAGGGCCACCATCCCAATGAAGTTTTGGCCAAGCTTGTGTCTATAGCTGTGCCCATGTGAATCCTTTATGCCTCAGAGATACTAAAGGTCTCATTTGATTTCCCTTCTGATTTAGAGACAGTTTTAGCTTTTTGGTGGGCTGATAAATGTTTAACAGCCAGCTCTGGGACCCTGATTTGTAGCACCTACCAATTTCCATGGTGTAAATATTCTCAGCCAATTTCAAACTGCTAACTTAAACTCTGCCAGCTGGAAATATGACAGTGTGTTTTCGACAGCCACTAACAGTGGGTCCCTGCACAACATGAGCTGGCTGAGGCACAGCACTGCCTGGAAGTATTCTGAGTCAGTGAGTACCAAATAGGAGAGGCCAGCAGTGGCTTTGAGGGACTCCTAAAGACCCTCTTCTCCCAGGAGGGTATTTCCTCACTGGTCAGTTCTACTAAGTTTTAGTAAAAGAGGTTATTATTGGTCTCTTTAGTCCTAAGGTACTGTCCATGTGACTCTTAGGAACCTTTCAACAGACTCCTCAGTACCTCGGAAGAGTACCAGCCCTGGTTTTCTAATTTCAAAGGGTGACTTTGATTTAATGACTGGTTAAAACCATGTTTGGCTGATCTTTTGATTTTTTTTTTATATCTTATAGTTGATCCCGTGTTTCCTCTGTATTTTTCCTGTCTGCTTGCTCCTCATCCTTCTGACACAGCAAAAAATCCCCAGGCATCTGTAAAACACTGCCTGCAAAGGCAGAGTGGAGAACAAGATGCCTATTACACTGACCTGGCCCCGCTGGAGAGGCTCTGTGGTTCAGAGGTTTCTACGCCCCCAAGGGACACCCAGCCAAGCTCACAGCCAGTGCTTGAGTATGTACTCTGCTGGAGCTCCTTTGCCCTCAGAAAAGTTCCTAATAGTCAAGAAACACCACTGAATAGAACCATCTCTCAGAAACTTCAGTGGCTGACTAAGCAAACTTTTTGGAGCAAGGCATCATGTGATGCTTTGTCCTTAGCTAAGCTAGAGTAAGGCTGGACCCTGAAAAAAAAATGTACCAACAAACATCTGGTCATTGCAGCCCTCTGGCACTGAGCAGGAAAGAAACTGTCCTTCCTCACCACTGCCACTTGCTGGCAGTGAGAGCCCATCATACTGGGTGTTGTGAAATCAGATACCCTGGTAATTCACAGAACAAACTCTGTTTGCAAATTGAAAGTTTTTGTGGTTGGAAGTTTTAGGTGAATTTAATTAAATCCTTTGTAAGGCAATGCTGGGGGGGAAATGTTTTTAATTCCTGGGACATAGCAAGTAGTTTTTATTCTGAATGCCATAAAACAAAATTAAATTGCAAAAGACCGAATCTACTCTCCTTACTATAGGAAAGTATCCTACAAGGTCTTTAAGGCATTTCAGGATTGCAAATGCTTGAAACTCAAGTTGGACATTTTCTAAACTGCTTTTAAAAGACTAGGTTATACCTATTTTCTGTTATTTTTAACAGTCATTGAAATGAGCTGGTTTCTCTAGACTGAGCAAGCTACATTTTGCTTTAAATGAGTCAGATGGACATTCATGTGTCTTTCTGTGTTCTCAACAAACCGCATGTTGTCATCCTGGGCACAAAGTGTGCCTTCATCCTCTGGTTCTTTTTCTGGCACCAAAAAGACAAGTCCATTGCTGCAAGCACAAAGAACATGACGAGTAGGCCCCACTTTATGATGGACAAATTCATAGCAAAAATAGCCTTGAAGAAGCAGCCACTCGTGTAACATTTTTAGCTAGTGAAGTGGGGAAGAAAAATTGGCAGACTGTGGGAAAGAGGGTTGGTAAACATGTAGAGGTGGAATAGAGTCATGGAATCCCTTGCAGGAAGGAAGGGGGAGGCTTCCCTCTGAAATATGGAATCTAGACCATTTTTCAGGACTGAGAAAGAGCACGTTAGAAATGCTCTTTAACCATATTTCAAGATCCAGATCTGAGCCCACAGTAGGCAGCAAAGCCTCCTTACAGCCAAGAGCCTGGGAGGGGGTTGTTGACAGGCTGAGATCAAATCACCAAGCATCAGTTATTAGCACTGTAATTCTCCCAGGAGACACAACAAACATATTGTAACATCCCTGTGCGGTCTCATGTACGCACAAGGGACAGTCACATAAATCCACAGCAGAACTTCACATATCTGGACATTATCTCAGGTCCAGAGTCTAGATCAGCATCTCCCACGTGGAGATGAGACAGCTAAAGTTCAGAAAGTTGGAGTCACTTAGCCACTCAGCCAGGTAACTGGAATTGAAATTGGGGTCTCCCAACCACTGATCCTGCAATCCCACCCATGCTGCCTCCGCTGTGACAATCCATTGCGAAGTCATAAATTAGAAGTCAAGACAAAATAATGTTTGTGATATCTTCTCTCACCTAACCCACTTTGGTTTCATCATTGTCTTTTAGCCTCATTTTAAAGAATGGTGTATCTGTATAGAAAGAGGAGCAGAGGTCTTTAGAGAGGACTGATGGAATTAGGGTTGAAAGGTAGAAGAACAGTGAATGTAGGTTATCAAAGAAGCAAGCAAGAAGCACATGTCAGGGAAAATAAATGCTTCTTATATTGTTTTTACCATGATGCCTGCCCTCCCCTTACACACACATATTTGATGCGTTTGTTCTGGAAAATGCCATTTCATACTGACAGGCTAGTACTGAACTCTTTTCACTTTTCCCCAACGACAACAGAAGTTCTCTTGCTCCTTGGAAGAAGCCACTGCCCTGTGAAGCAGACTTCCCTCGCCTGTGACAGGCAGCCCCGCCTGCCCTTGGAAAGGAGCTGTGCGAGCCGCAGAGACCCAAGGGAAGCCAGCACTGCTGGACTGAAAGACTTGTAAATATCTCCTGCCTTCTGGGTGAATAGGGATGATCACCTTTCATGGAGGCAATCGTGTGTATATTGTAACTGTGGTTTGTGAAGAAAATGCAATGGTTTGCTTCAACAGCCTCCCAAATGTACCTGTTAAGTGTGACTGTGCCTGCCTCATGCCTCACATGCCAATCGGCACTGAATGCATTGTTTTGAAATAAACTGTTTGGTCGTGCATTGGATATCGGGGCTGGTTGGTTGTCTCTGTCCTAGTGGGAAGACACACCCAAACACACATCTCTTCCCTTTATCCAGTGAAGAGATGAAGTGCATCACCTTTTTTCATTCTCAGCGTTTTGAGGTCTTCTCTTAGAAGAGCTGTAGGACTCCAGAAAAGTCAGACATGGCCATGTACAGTGAACTTCAAGCATCCCTAGGCCTAGCTTCTCCATAGTCTTTTAAATCGTGTTAATCACGCACCAGGCCTTTACATTATTAATGATGAATACAGTTGAGTGTTGCGATTACACACAGAGGGTAATGGAGAGAGGCCGAGGGACGGGGTCTGTGCTGAGCAGTTAGGGAGTCAAACTGGGAGCTCAGCTGACCCCCAGGCCCACCCTCCTTTCCCTGCACTTTCACCCCATCCCAGTCTTTCCGGGCCACCTCCTCCCGGAGGCTTCCCTGACCGCCTCTGTCAGCCTCTATCCCTTTCCCTGTGCCATGTTACTTTATAACATTTTCTCTCATTTCTTAAATAATACTTTGTTTAGTCGTCGTTTATCTGTGTCTCCCCCTATACCTTCAAAAAGCAGGGAACGTTGCCCATGGTGTTCATGCTATGCCACTGAGGCCTGGAACAGCGCCAGGGGTTTGGTGGGCTCTCAGTGGATATTTGAAGGATGGAAGGAAGGACAGATGGATAGATGGATGGATGGATAGGCAAATGGACGGATGGATAAATGCACAGATGCACACAAGGTCTGTGTGTCATTTCAACTCTTTTTTGTTTTCTCTCTCCTCATCTTTGTACTTACACCGCAGGCACCAAAGGTCTTGGCTTTTTTTCTGACCAAAGCTCGATAAGCAGTTGCTGACTGAATGAATGGATGAACAGTCCTAGAAATGGTTTTTCTCAATGACTGTACTCCAACATCCAAAACATCCCAGCACATTAATGTGTGAAAGCACATCCTATTCTGGTTTCCCAGCAGCAGGAGAAACTCGGCAGAGTCAAATGTGTAGCTTTCCTGAAAAGAGCCCCCTGCAGCAGCCGAGGTCACCTCTGAGCGGGCCTGGGCTTCTTTAATTCAAACCCAATGTGCTGACTGTTCAGTGCATGTAATGGGACAGTGGGCATGATATGAACAGGATACATAAATTTGCAAAACCGCAAAGTTTATCCTGAAGCAATTTAAAAATTTTATTGGGGAAATGGCTCAGCACATTCTAGGGGAACATCTTTCATCCTGGGAAGCCCCAGGGGATATTGGGAATGAAGGTGAGGGACAGAGAAAAAGAGCAGGAGCGAGAAAAGGTGACCCCATAATATTTGGGTGAAGATAATACAATTTTTTGAGGCCAAATATAATGCTCAGGGCTCATATTTTCTGAAAATGATTTGTCAGGCTGATGTTCCTCCCTCACCACACACACACACACACACACACACACACACACACACAAATGGTAAATTGTTCTAAAACAAAACAAAACACTTCACAAACTTAAGCAAAACATGAAATTGACACCAAGTTTATTGCAGGATCTCTGCCTGGGGAAGATTAGTACAAATTAAATTTTAAAAGTAGAATTTTTTTCCTGAGAAAATTCATTACCACAACTTGATCAAAAACGAAGGTTAAAAAAGAAAGAAACAGAGAGAGAGAGAGAGACAGAAAGAAGAAAGAAAGAAAGAAAGAAAGAAAGAAAGAAAGAAAGAAAGAAAGAAAGAAAGAAAGAAAGAAAGAAAGAAAGAAAGAAAGAAAGAAAGAAAGAAACCCCTCTCAGAAAAGGGCCAATCTGACCCACGCCTCCCAAGCCAGTAAAGAAGCTTCCCCTCTGCTTCAGTCCAAACAAGAGCATGACGTCTTCCCCATCAGGACTTCCACTTCTGGGGTAGTTGGTACCAGCTTCAGCTCCGAAGTTATCCCCTATATTCTGAGTGTGCAATTCTTGGTAAGTAGGATTAGCTCAAGGACCAGACTGCTCTGAACACTAACTCATACCACTAAGCATGTTATAGGTGATCAGGAACTTAGGGATTTGATAAATTCAGTTCAAATTTGGGGGGGGGGAGGGGGAGGGAGGAACATCAGCCTGACAAATCATTTTCAGAAAATATGAGCCCTGAGCATTACATTTGGCCTCCAAAAATTATATTATCTTCACCCGAATATCAAGGGGTCACCCTTTTCTCTCCTCTGCTCTTTTTCTCTCTGGGGCTTGGGGAGAGAAAGTGACTTATCCAGATGTTTTCTCGCAGTGAGCAGAATTTAAATACTCTACTTCATCAGTTGTTACAGAAAAATCTCCAGAAAGTTATTTTTGAATCAACTGAAAACTCTCAACTCTAAATAAAAGTATTTAAAAGGACGATCTTCACATTTTACTTAAATTAACTTGTTATTATAAAACTATTCATCAAAAAATTAGAGAATAGAGATAAGCAAAAATTATTAATTACAATAAAAACCACCTAAACCTTTCATCTCTTTTTCTGAGTGTGTGTTTGTTCTACATCCTACATACTGTTGTGTTTTCTGGATTTTTTCCTACTTAAAATTATATCAAGAGCAACTTTCCTCATCATTAAATATTCTATTATGAACATAATATAAAAGCACTACAACTGATTTAACCAATTCACCATTGTTGTTTCAAATTTAGATTCCTAGCAATTTTTCATTGCTGTGAACAGTGCTCTGATGAACAGCTTTGTACTTAACTATTCAATTATTTCCTCATTTAAACCCCTTGAAGTGGATTTTCAAGAGGTATGAATAATTTTTACAAAAAGGAATACTTTTCTAAGCTGCTCAGAAATGTTCAAGTAGAAGCTCAGTGACCAAATTTCGAAATGTTTATTTCCATAGAAAACTTGCAAAAAGGTAGGAGAAAAACATGGAGGCTGACTTCCTCAGAAGAGGAATAATGCCTTTTTGTGTATTAAATAAGGTAAGTAAACAAGCTATTGTTGTGTGATACTTAAATTCAGTTTGTTTAGGGGCTAGGAGAACTTCACACACTCCAGAGAGAAAGGCCATCCAACTGCATTCTCATTACTAATCAAATGAAAAGCACCAGGACCATCTGGGAGGGACGAACCTTCAATACAATGATAGATGGCTCTTTGCCTTATTCTGAGAGTATGTTTATTGCTTACTCAATCCTACCGACCTAATACTGCTTCCAATTCACATTAAGCCCAAGAAGTCAAAATGAGGGGGTTGAACTAAACGATCTACCTTGGGGCTACGCAAATCCTATAGATCACTTGTTTTTGTTGAACCTTTTCAAATCAATATTATCTACTTGTGTAGGAGAGATGTAACTTTAAGCAAATTCCAAACACATATGAACATATAGATTTTCAAAGCATGCATTATTAGTGTGGCCAAAGCAATCACCATAGAATCTCCTACCTGCCCTCGTCCTTTTCTTAAGTAAATCTGGAGTTGCAACAACAAAAATGTTGTAAATACATTCACCTCTGTTGCTTTTCCAGTTTCTGTCACAACTACTCAACTCTGTTGTTGCAGCACGAAAGCGGGCTATAGATAATATACAAATGAATGAATGTGGCTATGTTACAATAAATCTTTATTTACAAAACCATACAGCAGCCAGATTTAGCCCATGAGGCCATAATTTGCCAACCACTGCTTTAGGTCACAAGCTCCTAAATGGATGTAAAATATTTCATTTGACCTTCATTACATTAGTTTCCCAAGGTGGCCACAATTAATTGCCACAGACTTGGTGACTTAAAGAACAGAAATTTATTCCTGCACGGTTCTGGAGGCCAGAAGTCTGAAAACAAGGTATCCGCAAAGTTGATGCCTACGAAAACTCTGAGAAAGAATGTTTCATGTTTCTCATCTTGCTTTTGGCAGCTGCCATCATTTTGTCTCCTAAGAATGAAGACATTCTCCCATTCTTTTTTTTTTTAATTGTTGGGGATCCATTGAGGGTACAAGGAACCAGGTTACACTGATTGCATTTGTTAGGTAAAGTCCCTCTTACAATTGTGCCTTGCACCCAAAAGATATGTCACACAACAAGACCCCACCCCCTCCTTCCTTCCCTCTCTCTGCTCTTCCTTTCCCCACCCCTCTCTCTTTCTTTCTCTCTCTGCTATCCCCTTCCCCCACCCCCACCGTGTCATTAATTGTCCTCATATCAAAATTGAGTACATAGGGATTCATGCTTCTCCATTCTTGCGATGCTTTACTAAGAATAATGTGTTCCATCCAGGTTAATACAAAGGCTGTAAAGTCTACTTTTTTTTAAATGGCTGAATAGTATTCCATGGTGTACATATACCACAGCTTGTTAATCCATTCCACATTTTGGCAATTGTAAATTAAGCTGTGATAAACAGTCTACTGCAAGTGTCCTTATGATAAAAGGATTCTTTCTTCCTTCTGGGTAGATGCCCAGTAATGGGACTGCAGGATCAAATACTAAGCTTATTTTTGAGCTGATTCAGATTAATTGTCTATAGAAACCATTAAAAAGTGTGGATTATTTATAACTAGAAATCTTTTGTATGAATATTTGAGAAAAAATTTCCTGTGCAAAATTCTTACATTCATGAACAATAAAAAGGGGGCAGAGGCAAGATGGTTGACTTGAGCCAGTTTTCTAAAGAGGCTTCCATCCAGAAGGAGAGTTAAAGGACAGAAGTTTAGTAGGAAAGCTGATGGTTCATATGTGAGCCAAGGGAGAAGGTTGAAGAATGCATATCAACCCTGCTGAGACAAGCTGCGACCCCAAGGATACAAACAAAAGGTAGAAAATCCTTTGCCAAGCAGATGGGAGTCCCCTCCCCCATGAGAATGGCTTGCAGTATACACCATACAAACAAATGAGCAGAGTTCAAATATCCTCCCATTTTAGTCCACGAGACATAGCCTCTAAAAACTGGACTTCCTGCACATACTATGGTGCCATGGCACTCTCCTGCCAGGCATAAAACTGTATAAAACTGTAAATATTCTCTACCTGCAATTTTGAACTCCCAGCATTCCCCTCCACTCTCACCCCAAGGTCTGGAAGCCTGTTCCCCATGTAGTCCAGATACTTGGGCATTTTCTTGAGGGGTGTGGATAGGGCATGGGTTGTTGCTGACCTGTGCTGATTCTCCAGCATGGGATAAGGAGAGGACAGTCAAAAGAGAGGGAACCGTACAGGAGAGGCAGTGCCCCATGGCACAGAGCAGCTGCTACAGCAGCGGGAACATTAGGGCTCACATACCTGGGTATATTTTGAAAGGACAATCCCAGTATCTCTGAGCAACCAGAGGAAGCCGGGCATTTTCTCTGGTAGCAGAACAGATCTAGGACAGAAATGCAGGCCCCATGAGTAAAGGGTATGCCTGAGGCATTATCAGCCTGGGCAGAGTGCGGGGATTAGAATACACATGTGTAAGACAGCAGACAGCAGGGCTTACCCAGAGGACTGCTTCACTGAGCCTCAGAAGCACTTGGCTCTCAGGGTATCATAGCTGAGACAAAGGCAAAAAGGAAGTAGCTGGAACTGACAGCTAAGTGTCTGTTCTGACCACGTCCGCACATAACAGAAACTGCAGTTGAGACTGGGCAGAGGCACAAACAGGGCTGAGTTGCTCAAACAGCATCTGATCCACAGGGGAATATAGCTGGGACAGAAACAAATTCTGCAAAGTTGTTCTGTTCTGTCAGCAACATCGATCAGGGGCAGGGCTGGAACTGAGTGAAACAGCCCTCATTAAGCACCTGAGGTTGTCAGGCCTCACCTCCCCCTGCCAGATAGTGGTAGAGAGTGGAAGCCTGGCTGAAGAGACATAAATCCCCCTGTGAGTCAGACAGGCACAAACTCCTGGAGCATCTGCTCATTGGATGGAACTGGGTCAAAGCCCTATGGGGTTATCAGTGACTGGGTGTGACAAAGGTGCAAGGAAGGGAAGGGGGCATCAACCTTCCTAGACTAATGTATTTGCTGAGTGGGTCCTTCTGACCTCACTGAGCACCAGAGTGAGTCATACTTGACCTGCCAGCAGAATCCTGCTATCTAGTTACTGGAGACCTTTCAAACTCTCCCATCTGAGACTGGTGCTGTCTTCAACAATTGATTTGACCTCTTGGACAGGACCAATCACCCCAGAACTATTCAAAGTGTTACCCTGGGTGTGTGGTTGTGGAAAGGTTTGATTTTCCTTTTCCAATTGTTGCCTCGGTGTGTGTGTGGGAGACTTAATTGCTGTATTTCTCCACAGCTGAGACTTCAACAGTATACTGATTCAATAGGGTAAGACAGAGACCAGCTGAATATAAGACAGGGCCACTTAGCCCCACCACATCAAGAAGGTCTCCAGTTTCTCAGGCTATAGCACTGTATGGGTCCTTGGCAAAGTTCTAGAGCATAAGATACAGACACCAGTCCCAGCTTTTGGGCAAAGGACTGGCCAATCGCTACTCCTGGAGCCCACAAACCAACTTCTCCTTATCTGCTCATCTAGTCAAACAGTGCAAAATTATCATGGGGTGGAATGAGCAGAAAAACTCTGGTAATATGAATAATAATGTCCCCCCCCGGAACAATTTGGTGAACACAACTGAAGATCCCATTCATAAACAGGTAACTGAGATGTCAGACTGAAATCAGAATTTGGATCGCAAATAAGATCAATAGAATAGAGGAAAAGTTGGAATTAGAAATTCGAGGAGCATTTCAAAAGTTGTCTCAAGAATTCAAAGGATTCAAAGACAAAATCGCCAAAGATTTTGACACATTGAGATAGGAATTTGCAGCCCTCCAAGATATGACAAATATAGTAGAATCCTCCAGTAACAGAAGGAAACAAGAGAAGAAAGGATTTCTGACGTTGAAGACAAAGCTTTTGGAAACTCTCAAAGAGTAAGAGAAATGGAGAGCAAAAATGAATCATTCTCTCAGAGAGTTCTGGGATAATTAGAAGGAAACCAATATTCGCCTTATAGGGATCCCTGAAAGCAACGAAGTAGCTTTGCAAGGCACAGAGGTTCTTCTTCATGGGATTATGAAAGAGAACTTTCCAACATGCAAAGAGATTCTGAAATTCAGAGAGCAGATTGCTTAAGAACCCCAGCATGATTCAACCCAAAGAAGACATCCCTCAGACACATCATAATTAACTTCACTAAATTTAATATAAAAAAAATTCTGAAAGCAGCCAGATGTAAGAAAACCATAACCTACAAGGGGAAGAATATTAGAATAACTGCAGATCTCTCTGCTGAAAACTTTCAAGCTAGAAGAAGGTGGTCATCAGCTTTTAATCTCCTAAAACAAAATAACTTTCAATCCAGGATCCTGTATCCAGCTAAACTGAGTTTCATTTATGATGGAGAAATTAAATACTTTAATGACATTCACATATTGAAGAAATTTGCCATAACTAAACCAGCTCTCCAGGATATTCTCAGACCTATCTTCCGCCACAAAAGTAAACTTACTCAGAAACTTTTGATCAAATTCCAACTTCCACATTGGTGAAAGGATAAAAAATGTCCACTGGACTTTCAAAAAACTCAATACCCCCAAATCTACCAGGCTTATCAATATTCTCCCTTAATGTCAATTACTGAAATTGTCCTCTAAAGAGGCACAGGTTGGCTGACTGGATACAACAACTCAGGCCAGATATCTGCTGCATACAAGAAACTCATCTTACTTTAAAAGATAAATATAGACTCAGGGTGAATGGATGGTCATCTATATCCCAGGCAAATGGAAAGCAGAAAAAAAAGCAGGTGTTGCAATCTTATTCAGCTACAATAGGCTTTAAATCAATAAAAGAAAGGAAGGATAAAGATGGACACTTCAGATTTGTTAAGGGTAATACTCAATATAATGATATTTCAATTAATAATATTTATGCACCCAACCAAAATGTGCCTCAATATATAAGAGAAGCTCTAACAGATATGAGGAACTTGACTTCATCCAGCTACATAGTAGTTGGAGATTTTAACACTCGTTTAGCAGTGTTGGATAGATCCTCCAATAAGAAGCTAAGCAAAAAAAATTTTGATTTAAACTTAACCATTCAACATTTGAATTTAACAGACCTCTACAGGACATTTCATCCTAACAAAACTGAATACACATTCTTTTCATCAGCCCACAGAACATACTCCAAAACTGATCACATCTTAG
>CAUYON010008696.1:0-19973 GCA_963573935.1 Arctocebus calabarensis
ATTTTAAAGTCCTTGAAAAAATAATATTTTGTTTTATATGGAATCAGAAAAAAACCTCAAATAGCCAAGACATTGCTCAGAAATAAAAACAAAGCAGGAGGAATCACGCTATCAGACCTGAGACTGTACTATAAATCAATAGTCATCAAAACAGCATGGTTTTGGCACAAAACAGAGAGATAGATGTATGGAACAGAATAGAGAACCAACAGATGAACCCAGCTACTTACTGCTATTTGATCTTTGACAAGCCAATTAAAAGCATTCAGCAGGGGGTGGCTCCTGTGGCTCAGTGAGTAGGGCTCCAGCCCCATATGCCAGAGGTGGCGCGTTCAAACCCAACCCTGGCCAAAAAAAAAACATTCAGCGGGGAAAAGATTCCCTGTTTAACAAATGGTGCTGGGTGAACTGGCTGACGAACTGTAGAAGACTGAAACTGGACCCACTCCTTTTACCATTAACTACGATAGACTCTCACTGGATCAAAGATTTAAACTTAAGACATGAAAATATACAAATACCAGAAAAAAGTGCAAGGAAAACTCTTGAAGGAATCTGCCTGGGTGAATTTTTTATGAGGAGGACTCCCCAGGCAATTGAAGCAGTATCAAAAATATACTACTGGGACCTGATAAAACTAAAAAGCTTCCGCACTGCTAAGAACACAGTAAGTGTAGCAGGCACACAGCCCTCAGAATGGGAGAAAATATTTGCAGGTTATGCCTCAGACAAAGGTTTAATAACCAGAATACACAGAGAACTCAAACATATTAGCAAAAAAAGAACAAGTAATCCCATTTCAGGGTGGGAAAAGGACTTGAAGAGAAACTTCTTTAAAGAAGACAGGCGCACAGCCTATAGACACATGAAAAAATGCTCATCGTCCTTAATCATCAGAGAAATGCAAATCAAAACTACTTTGAGATATCATCTAACTCCACATCTAACAAGATTAGCCCACATAACAAAATCTCAAAACCAGAGATGCTGGCGTGGATATGGAAAAAAGGGAACACTTCTACATTGCTGGTGGGAATGTAAACTGATACATTCCTTTTGGAAGGATGTTTGGAGAATATTTAGAGATCTAAAAATAGATCTGCCATTCGATCCTATAACTCCTTTACTAGGTATATATCCAGAAGACCAAAAATCACATCATAATAAAGATATCTGTAGCAGAATGTTTATTGCAGCCCAACACATAATTGCTAAGTCGTGGAAGAAGCCCAAGTGCCCATTGACCCACGAATGAGTTAACAAATTGTGGTACATGTATACCATGGAATATTATGCAGCCTTAAAGAAAGATGGAGACTTTACCTCTTTCATTTTTACATGGATGGAGCTGGAACATATTATTCTTGGCAAAGTACCTCAAAAATGGAAGAAAAAGTATCCAATGTACTCAGCCCTAATATGAAGCTAATTTATAACTTTCATATGAAGGCTATACCCCAATTATAGCACAAGAATATGGGGAAAAGGGTAAGGGAGGGAAGGGGAGGAGGGAAGATTGGTGGAGGGTGGGCAATTGGTGGGATCGCAACTATGGTGCATCTTAGAAGGCTACAGATGAAACTTACTAAATGTAGAATACCGATGTCTACATATAGTGATTATGAAAATGCCATGAAGGCTATGTTAAACAGTTCAATGAAAATATTTCAGATTGCGTATGAAGTCAGCACATTGTGCCCCATGATTGCACTAATTTACACAATTATGATTTAATAAAAATTTTAAAAAAAGAGTAGAAGGGTCTCAAATAACCTGATAATGCATCTCAAGAACTAGAAAAGCAGGAACAGGGCGGCCCCTGTGGCTCATCGAGTAAGGCGCTGGCCCCATAGACTGAAGGTGGCGGGTTCAAACCCAGCCTCAGCTGAACTGCAAAACAGAAAAATACTCGGGCGTTGTGGCGGGCGCCTGTAGTCCAAACTACTCAGGAGGCTGAGGCAAGAGAATTGCCTAAGCCCAGGAGTTGGAGGTTGCTGTGAGCTGTGTGACACCACAGCACTCTACCCAGGGTGATAAAGTGGGACTCTGTCTCTACAAAAAAAAAAAAAAAAAAAAAAAGAAAGAAAAACAGGAACAAACAAAACTAAAATTAGTAGAAGGAAATAAATCATAAAATAGAGCAGAAATAAATTAACAGGAGACTAAAAAATGCAAAAGATCAATAAATTGAAAAATTTTTTTTAAAAAGATAAAATTGACAAACTTTTAGCTTGGCCAATGAGGAAAAAAAGAAGACTCAAATAAAATAGGAAATACAAAAGCTAGAGATAAAAACTGATACCAACAAACTACAAAGGATCATTAGAGACTACAGTGAACAACTATAAACCAACAAATTGGAAAGCCTAGATTTAGACAGACACCTGGGTACATTCAACCTACGAAGATTGATCCATGAAGAATAGAAACCTGAAGAGAACAATAGCAACTAACAAATTCAAAGCAGCAATAAATACATCTCCCATCAAAGAAAATCCCAGAACCTGATGGATTTACTGCTGAATTCTACCAAACATTTAGGAAGGAACCAATACCAATTCTACTCAAACCATACAAAAACACTGAAGAAGATACAGTGAACCCTTGAACAACACAGGTTTGTTGGTCTGCTTGGGTTCACTTTCATGTGGATTTTCTCCTGCCTTTGCCACCCTCGAACCAGCACAATCAACCCCTCCTCTTGTTCTTCCTCCTCCTCATCCCACTGGCATGAAAATGATGATGAAGACTTTTATGACAATCCACTGTCACTAAGTAAATATTTTCTATTCCTTATGATTTTATTAACACTTTTTCTACCTTACTTTTTTGTAAGAATACAGTATATAATACATGTAACATAAAAAATATGGGTTAATTGCCTGTTTATGTTAACAGTAAGATTCCTAGTCAACAGTAGACTATTAGTACTTAGGTTTTGAGGGTGTCAAATTTTATATATGATCATTGTGCAGGGGATCAGCCCTCCAACCCCTGTGTTTTTCAAGGATTAACTGTACTTCCAAGCTCATTCTACAAGGCCAGTGTTACCCTGATACAACCAAAGAGAAAACTACAGGACAATGTGCTTCATGAACATAATAATAAATGGATACAACCAAAGAGAAAACTACAGGACAATATGCTTCATGAACATAATAATAAATGAAAAACAAACTAACAAAAAACCTCAACAGAATACTAGCAAAGTGAATTCAACATCTCTTTAAAAGGATCATTCACCAAGATCAAATGAGATTCATACCAGGGATGCAAGGATGTGTCAACATATGCAAATCAATAATTGTGGAACATCACATTAACAGAATCAAGAGCAAAAACCATATGATCATTTCAATTAGATCAGTGGTTCTCAACCTTTCTAATGCCACGGCCCTTTAATACAGTTTCTGTGCATCGTGACCCACAGGTTGAGAACCACTAAATTAGATGCTAAAAAACATTTGACAAATTTAACATTCTTTATGATAAAATCCCTTAACAAACTCAGTATAGAAAGAATACTATGTATATGTTTGGCCTTCTAAGTTTCATGTTGAAATTTGATCCCCAGTGTTGAAAGTGAGGTCTGGTGGGAGGTATTCAAGTCAGGAGGGCAGATCCCTCTTGCATTGTTTAATGCCCTTGCCATGGCAATCAGTGAGTTCTCACTTGATTAGTCACATAGAACTAGTTGTTTGAAAGAGCCTGGCACCGCCTCCTCCATCTCTTTTGCTCCCTCTTTCACCTTGTGACACTTTTGCTCCCTCTTCAGCGTCTTCATGGATTGGAAGTTCACTGAAGCCCTCACCAGAAGAAGATGCTGGCAAATTGTTTTTTGTACAGTCTGCAGACCCCTGAGCCAAATAAACCTCTTTCCTTTATGAATTACTCAGCCTCAGGCATTCCACTATGGCGGTGCAAAATGAGCTAATACAATACCTCAAAACAGTAAAGGTCATGTATGCCACACCTACAGCTAACATCATCCTGAATGGGAAAAAAATAAAAGCATTTCCTGTAAGCTCTGGAACAAGATAGGAATGCCCGCTTTTACTAACTTTATTCAACATAACAATTGAAGTGCTAGCCAGGATAATTAGGCAAAAGAAAGAAATAAAGGGCATCCAAGTTGGAAAGGAAGAAGTCAACTTAGCCTTGTTCACCAACAACAATGATCTTATATTTAGGACAACCTAAAAATTGCACCATAAAAACTTTACAACTGATAAACAAATTCAGTAACGTTGCAAGATATAAAATCAACATGCAAAAAACAGTAGCATCCTGAAAAGGGAAGCAATCTGAAAAAAAAATCAAGAAAGCAACCCCATTTACAATAGCTATAAAACACAAAATAGGAATAAATCGATCCAAAGAGGTGAAACATCTCTGCATGGAAAACTATAAAAAACTGATGGAAAAAATTGCAGAGGACACAAAAAAAATGGAAAGATATTCCATGCTTATAGAGTTGAAGAATTAGTAATGAGTAATACCCAAGCAATTTATAGATTCAATGCAATCTCTAGCATTGTAATAATAACATTCTTTATAGAAATAGAAAAGGCAATCCTAAAATTTGTATGGGAACACAAAAGATCCCCAAAGCCAAAGCCATCCTGAGCAAAGAGAAAAAAATCTAGAGACATAACACTACCTGACTTTAAAATATGCTATAAATCCATAGTAAACAAAACAGCATGGTGCTATGCATAAAAACAGACACACACACCGATGATATGGAATAGAGAGCCCTGAAACAAATCCGTACACTTACATCCATAGCCAACGTTTTCTAGACAAGGGCTCCAAGAATGTACCTTTAGGAACAGTCTCTTTAGTAAGTAACACTGAAGAAACTGATAACCATAAGCAGGAGAATGAAATTCTACCACTCACCATATGCAAACACCAACACAGATTAAATTTTGAACCTAAAACGTGAAGCTATGAAACTTTCAGAAGAAAACGTTTCAGGAAGCATTCCAGGACACTGGTCTAAGCAAAGATTTGGGGGGTGAGAAAAGGGCAGGCAACAAAAGCACAATTGGGCAAACGGGATTAGATCAAGCAAAAAATGCTCTGCACACCAAAGAAAACAGAAGAAACAACCTGCAAAGTGGGAGAAAATTATTTGCAGATCTCACAAGGGATTAATAACCAGAACGTATAAGGAACTTGACAGCAGGTAATCATCATCATCATCTGATTTTTAGATGAGCTAAAGATATGAATAGCCATTTATCAAAAGAAGTCATACAAATAGTCAATAGATATGTGGGAAAATGTTCACTATAACTACTGGTCAGGGAAATGCAAATTGAACCCACAGAGAGGTATCTTCTCAACGCAGTTTAAATGGTTTTTATCAAAAAGACAAAAAATAAAGGATGTGGGCAAGGATGTAAGAAAAAGGTAACCCTCATATGCTGTTGGTGAGAATGTAAATTAGTACAGCCACTACGGAAAACTGTATGAAAGTTCCTCAAAATAGAGGAAATAGAAAAATAGAACTGCCTTATGATCCAGCAATCCCACTACTGGGTATATATCCAAAAAGAAAGAAAAAGCAGTAAATTGAGGAGCTATGTACACTCCCATGTTTGTTACAGCATTATTCACAACAGCCAAAATATGGGATGAATCTGTCTATGGATGAATGGATAAGGGAACTATGCACACAATATTTGCACACAATGGACTATTATTCACCCATAGAAATGAAGAAAATCCTACCATTTGTGGAGCATGGTTAGAACTGCATGTCACCATGTTAAATGAAATAACTAGAAAACACAAAGAAAAGTTCTCACTCATATGAGAGAGAAAGAAGTTGTATTAGTTTTTACAACAGTACAAACTTTGAATGTATTAAGAGCACCTTTTATCTTTTGTATTCATGTGCTTTTTTTACACTTTGTATTTCAACATATTAAGGGAGTGAAAATGTTTTTGTCACAAGGATTCCTCGTGGAAGGTGTTAAGTCCGGGCTTTTAGTGCGCCTATCACCAGAATAGTGTTCAATCGTTGGACCAGATAAGTCAGTTTTTACCCTTCCCACCCTCCCATCTTCTTGTTTTCTAATGTCCTTTACATCTCTTTGAGCCCATGTGTGCCCAATGTTTAGTTTCCAATATTAAAGAGTACAAATGGTGTTGGTTTTTCCATACTTGAGGAAACTTCAGTTAGAATAATGGTCTCCAATTCCATCCAAGTTGCCACAAAAGATATTATTTCATTCCTTTTTTACAGCTGAGTAGTACTCCTTGGGGGGATGTGTATCTATCGCATTTTCTTTACCACTCATGTATTGGTGGGCACTTAGGTTGATTCCACGTCTTTATAATTATGAATTGTACTGCAATAACCATTCTAGTGCAGAATTTATTTTTCTTTTCCTTGGGATAAATACCCAGCAGTGGGGTTGCTGGACCAAATGTTAACCTACATTTATTACTTTGAGGAATCTCCATACATTTTCCATAGAGGCTGCACTAACCTGCAATCTCACAAGCATGTATAAGAATTTCTATCTTTCTACAGCTACACCAGCATCTATTGTGTTTTGTGTGTGTGTGTTTTTACTTTTGAGTAATGGCCATTCTGAAAAGGGTCAAGTGGTATCTCATGGTGATTTTAATTTGCATTTTCCTGATTAATGTTTAATTTTTTCTTCATGTATTTGTTGGCCATTTATCTGTCTCCTTTTGAAAAACTTCTCTTCATGTCTTTTGTCCACTTTTTAATGGGGTTGTTTGGGGTTTTTTATTGATTTGTTTGAGCTCTTTGTATATTCTTAATATTAGTAGCTTCTTATTCGATAGATAGTATACAAATATTTTCTCCCTTTCTGTAGGTTGTCTGTTAACTCTTGTCAATTATTTCCTTTGCTGTACAGAAGCCTTGTAATTTAATTAAGTGTCACTTATTTTTTGTTGTTGTTGTTGATGTATTTGCCTTTGGAGTGTTAGTCATAAATTCTTTCACTAGGCCAATGTGCAGAAGAATTTTCTTTACATTATATTCTAGAATTTTTATGGTTTCATGCCTTCCATTTAAATCTTTTATCCATCTCAAATTAATTTTTATAGATGACAAGAGATAGGGGTCCTGTTTCTTTCTAGTACCATTTATTGAATAGGGCTTCCTTTCCCCAGTGTATGCTGTTCTCTGCTTTGTTTAAGATCAGTTGGTTGTAGGCAGATGATTTTTTTTCTGTGTTCTGTATTCTGTTCCTTTGGTCTATGTCTCTACTTTTATACCACTACCATGCTGTTTGGGTTACTGTAGCCTTGTAGTATAATTAGAAATCAGGTATTGTGATGCCTCCAGATTTGTTCATTTTGCTTAGGATTGCTGTGGCTATTCAGGCTCTTTTTTGGTTCCAAATGGAGCATATAATTATTGGTATTTTGATGAGGATTGCGTTGAATCTGTAAATCACTTCAGGTAGTATAGACATTTAGGAGTATGCCTCCCAGCAACAGTGGAGTTTACCTCTCTGTCTTCCCCTTCATTGGGGGGCCTCCTGTCACCTCTCTTTTGTTTCACCATACTCTCTTCAAAGGATTGATCTGAAGGTGGATATCCACTTGACACCTTCAGTCCTCTCCGTGAGAGCAGTGTGTACAAACTACTTCTAGACTACCAGCCTGGCCCCCTCCATCTGTTTTTGTTTGAGTATGTGTTTGCTCAGTATTACATACTCTGTTGAAATTTTACACCATTGATATACATGGATTCAGTTTTTAAAAGAATGTTATCTTCTGTTCACTGGCTGATAACTGCAAAAAATTCATTACCCCCAATCCAAGAAATGTTTACAATTGAATAGATTTTCCACTGTATCACTGATTAAGATACTGCCTACACATTTTAAAATTTCATTTGTTTATTATTTCATTTTGTAGCATTATACCAATATATTAACCATTGACTTATCTGATCAAAACTGCTTTTGTATCTTTATGAGAATGTTGGCACATTGCCAGGGGTGACTGTAGTAACTGAAACCAGAATTAGAGCAAGAAACACCATTACGCCTTCAGATCCTGACCAAATGTTTCTTTTACCATTGTCATATAAATTATTTTTTTTTTTGGATATTGCCATTTTAAGTATTTATATTCTCAAATCTACAAAGAAAAATAAATAGCACTCTAAAAATTCATGTGCAGTTATTTTAATTGGCAGAGCCAATGGAGTGGATCAAGGAGAAGAAAACTTAATGAATGTAATACATTTCGTTCTGTGGATCCCTTTGAAATAATTTGTCCTGCAGTCACGGCCATCATATATTTTATGTTACCCTGAAGCTATCGTGTTTGCATTATAATAAAGAACACTGGGGGAACACTTATTAAAGAGGAAGACCTGTCACTCTAAATGCATCAGCTAAATCCTGAAAGCACCATAAAGCCCTGTTCACTTTCACATTCTAACGCAAAGCAAGCTGTAGTCTAAATTAGTTTTTGGCCAATAAATTAGACTTCTTTCTTATTAACATATAAGCCCAAGTACAAGTTTGGGCGCCCCAATGAATAGCAGGCTCTCGTGGGGCCCTGCTTAGAAAAGCTCTGCTCATGTTGTAACTGTGTGCTTATTGCAACAACGCCTCAGGTGCCCTCAGAAGAAGGGGGTCACTTTGTCAGAGCCAAAGTGAGCCAAGAATCTAAATGAAATGCTCTTTTATAATCACACTTTAAGGGCAGCTCAAAGGAGCAGGGCTCTAGCCCCATATATCGGAGATGGCAGGTTCAAACCCAACCCTGGCCAAAAAAAAAAGCAATCATGTAACCAAAAAAAAAGTATAATCACACTTTAATTTCATCTAAAACCATGTGGTCCAGTGGGGTCCTGTGTATTATTCATTATATTTGCCTTTAGGTGACCTTTGATTATTTCCAAAAATAACTGTCTTCTCAAAAAAGACTTGCTGTGATTTGTGGGGTTTTGTTTGCTTTGTTTTAGTTTTGTTATACTTTTTCAGTGTAGACAAGCTGTCCCCTAAGTGTCCTCTGGGGAAGCAACATCCTAGAAATAGATGTGGGGGCCAGTCAGGGACCTGTCTTTCAGAGGCAGGCAGACCAAGGTGCAAAGCCTGGCTCTGGGAGGTGCTGATGTCGGGATTGCGAGGACAATTTCCTCCCTGTGAGCCTCAGTTTCCTCTTCCATGAGAGGTGGGAGGATAGTGCTGTCCACTTCAGAGAGCTATTAGATTGTAAGTAAAGTCTTGCCTGTGCTTGGGATAGAATATGCCTTCAAGAGAGGGTGGCTGGTGTTAAATGTCTTGAAAAATTATAGGACACTGTCATAATTGAGTTATACAGTGGAAAATAATCACAAGGTATGATCACTTTTCCATGCAATAAAACACAAAATATTTCTAAGTAAGTTGCTGCATAAAATAAATGCGCAACCACTTTTATATACTACTAAACTTATAAACCAGAAATTTGTAAAAAGTTATGATCTTGAAAAGCCATGGACTGGGGCAGCACCCAGGGTTTGCATCCAATCTACAGCTGCCTTCTCTAGCTCCAAGGGGAGAATCCTAGAGATTAAGGTTGTTGTTGCTGCCCGCAAAAGTTTGTAGACAAAACATGTATCCTGGTGAAGCTGAGCCTGCAAGGCTGTAAGATGCCCTCGGTGAGAAGATCAGAAGCCAAGGAGGATTCCCAGAAGAGTCTTTATGATTTCAAAAGTCCAGTTTACAGGGCTTTGAACCAGAAGGAAAAGTCATCATTTTCCTTTCTGTTAAATGAGATTTTATAGTCTAGTTACTGGAGAACTTTTGGTTTGATGTCAAGTTTTTCCTTATTCTGCTTTCTCCTTGTCCCACGTCTCCAGGTCATCAGAGACTAAATGACAAAAAGAATCATCTTCCTTAGCCTCCCTTTTGTCCCCTGAGCCCAGGATTCCTTTGTCTTTGTTCTAGGGCAGGACTTCTGCCTTCATCTGTCTCACACAGGAGCCCGTCACAGAGACGTGTAATGCAGCGTGGCAGCGTGGTCAGACCACGGCACCGCCCCGGGGTTCAGATTCCACTTCTACTGTTCGTTAGCCACACGGACGGGCGCTGGTGCCACAGTGTCTGTGTGTGCAGGGCCTCACTCATAGGTCAGTGCTCAGGATGAAAGGCATTTAAACCAGTTCCTGGCCACAGCACCCGGTGAGCACTTGTAAGCTGCTACCACTTTTCTCACACAGCTTGTCACAGGTGTGGACACATCCATCATTCACAATTCAGAATGCTTATTAAATTGCTAACTTTTACCTATTTAAATTAGAAGAGATCAAAAGGTCAAAGGCCACAGTGTCAGCAAGGTACAGAAACACAGTCATTGTCAACCACCATTGGTGGGGAGGGTAAATTGTGCGACCTCTTTGCAAGGCGGTTCAGCAGTATCTATTAAAATTACAGACATACATTTTTTAAAAGTATGATCTGGAGTACCCAGAAAAAGACATGTTTAAACCAGAGGAAGCGTATTAGCAGAGAGAGGTGGCAGAATGTGGTGACTAACAACCGAGACCCTGAGAGAGAGGCCTGAGGCCATAGCCCCTGTCTGCCCCTGTCCTGGCTGTGTGACCCTGGGCAGTTCCTTGACCCGCCTGTGCCCCAGTCTCCTCATGTATAAAATGACCACAGTAACGCTACCTAGTAGCATAAGGCTGGGACGAGTTAATACTTTCAAAGCACTGAAAATAGTGCCTAGCAGACCCTAAGTGCCATCCAAGTGTTTAATTTAAAATATTTTTAAAGAAAGAGCACAAAATTAACAGAAAAAGCGTCAACCACTAATCAGTTGTAAGCTCAACTAGATCCTTTTCTAACCCAGTCTCTAACTAAGCATTTTTTTTAAATACTCAGCTTTTTTTTTTTAGAAATTAGGTCTTACAGGCTAGTAAATGCTTCATTCCTTAATAGTTTTGTATACACTAAAACTGTGGCATCTAAAATAAAAAAGACGTACCCTAGCTTTATTCCGAGCAGAGTGCAAACGAAAATTACCAGCTCTGGCTTGCGGTGCAGTTTTGCTTGCCACCTCTCCTGCTGGGTCGTCTGAGTTAGGTACATTGTGAAAACACATCTACATAAATACAGATATATTACTCTGAAATGAAATGATGAAACAAAACGACGGATTGTAATAAACTAAGGCACACTCCCTCTCCACACAATCTTGAAACGGTCCAGCTGAAGACCAGAACATTCCACTGCATGACGTCTTCCATGTGCAGAGTGAGGGCCACGGCGTGTGATGAGCCCGGCCCTTTGACCCAGCGGGCCTGTCACTGCTCCGGTGAAGGCTGACCAGGCGGCGTCCAGGAGGGCCGTGGAGCTGATGATGGCAAGACATTTCACAAGATGGTCATTGCCGGGAAGAGCCATCCCTTTCCCCGGCTGCCCCATCTTTCCCTTCTGTGCCAACAAAGCACCGTGAAGAACAACACTCCCCCAAGACAATGAGCCTCCCCAGAAAGTTACAAGCGTTAAATCACTTATTTGCAAGTATATCTGTGGCTGATAAATGGAATAGACTTTCATTTGGACAAATGTCCATTTTCTCTTACTGATTTGAACCAGGATTTTTAAAGACAAAGCCCATCAAACATTAGATAAGCATTTTAAGTTAATGGACCATGTAGTCCTATTTCCCCACAAACTAAGGAAGCATCATATTATGTCCTATTTTTACAGCAACATCAATTATTAATATGTATATTTTTGCTGACAGAGGACCTTGCTATAAATGTAGGTTTCGTTATCCCGTTCTGGGTCATTAACTGTGGAAAGCTTGTAAATATAATGGTTTATTCACATGGGAAGCCTTCATTAAGATGCATTATTCTCCAGCTGATGTATTTCAATATATAGTGTGCTATCTTGTTCTCTATCTCCCTTTAATATTCGTAATTTATTTTTAAATGAGTTGCTGTTTGTGCGGTGAGTTAACAAATTTGAATTCCACATGACCAAAGTTGCTAAAGAGGAAACGATGTTTTAGCCCAAAGGAAAAGCTGCTCATTAACATAGGACCTAAATATGTTACAACCTTTACATTCAAAAGCAACCAGAGAAAGAAGCTACAAATGACCCGAATGTATTTTTGTCAGAGGAAGTCTCTATCAAGAAACACGCATGAGTACACACATATTAACGGCACAGCGTGGTGCCAGAGGAGAAGCGGGGAGCGGAGAGCCAGGAGACCCGCTTGCTGGCTGCTCCAGTAATGTCCAAAGATAAGTCATTTAGTTCTGAACCTCCATTTCCCCATCTGTTCAATGGGAGAGTCA
The DNA here is from genome assembly GCA_963573935.1 of Arctocebus calabarensis. NCBI lineage: Eukaryota > Metazoa > Chordata > Mammalia > Primates > Lorisidae > Arctocebus > Arctocebus calabarensis. The sequence goes on from CAUYON010008696.1 coordinate 12,305, forward strand.
CGTCCTCATGTGCATGGACACCAACAAGGAAACACAGCCAAGGAGGACAGAGTGCACGGGCTTGTCACGGAAGCCTGGTGGGAGCTGAGGACTCGCTCAGAGCTCGGGGAGTGTTCGGAAGTGCTCTGGTCACCTCCCATACAGCTGCAGCGTCACCAACTACTTCATTCATGTTTAGGGATGAAAGGAGAAAAGGCCAAGCTACAAAGGAAATCTATAAATAACAGCAGAAACAACGTCATGAGGGATCATTCATTAAACAGCAGAGAATCAGCATTAATGCAAGACTTCAAAATGATTTTACACCCCCACGAGAGGCCAAGAAATTGGGTCATTTGTTGCAGACATCCGTTTGGCTTCTTCGTGAAAACAATTACCTTTAAAATTGCCATTAGAAAGATTGATGTCTCTCTGTGAATTATGAACTTGTTTTTACATTTAAAATGAAAATAAAGTGAAATGAAATGAAAATAATTACCTGGATAATATAAGAATTAGATTTTCTAAGGATTAAATAAAGGAAATATGTGTTTTTTAATTTTGACACAATACATAATATGAAGAAAAATCATCTCTTGGAGTAACTGCAGTGAGTGAGCCCATTAGATCCATTGTTTAACTCTTTTCTTTCTTTTTTTTTCTTTTTTTAGAGACAAAGTCTCACTTTGTCACCCTTGGTAGAGTGTCATGGCATCACAGCTCACAGCAACCTCCAGCTCTTGGGCTTAGGCGATTCTCTTGCCTCAGCCTCCTGAGTAGCTGAGACTACAGGTGCCTGCCACAATGCCCAGCTATTTTTTTGCTGCAGTTTGGCCCAGGGCTAGGTTTGAACCTGCCACTCATGGTATATGGGGCCGGCGCCCTACCCACTGAGCCACAGCCATCGTCCTGTTTAACTCTTTTCTTTAAAATGATTCTGTACTTCTCATTCTATATTTACTTGTAATGTTATTGTAGAGGTTTTTGTTGCTATCATAAAAGCTGTGCATTCTTATTTTACTAAGAGTATTTATAAAGTATTGTATGTAAGATTTCCCTTGTTTTCACTCTTTTTATGGCATTAAGTGGATGTTGTATTCTATCACTGTGAAATCCTTCCAACTTCAGTTCATAGGTATTTCTTAGAGATTTTGTGTGTAGGTGTGTGCTTGTTGCATTTAACTATTTATTTAATCCACTCAAATTTATTTTAATATATATATATGACTTTAGTTGAATCTTTAAGATAATAATTCTTCTGAGTTGATTTGAATTTATAGTTTTGCTAATACCTTTCGAAATAACGTCTTGAATTCTATCATAGTCTTCTTTCACAGCTTTTGAAATGGGCTTTAATGTTGTTCATTTGTCACTAGAAGCTTCTTTACACTGTTGCTCCCAAGCACTCCTAGGCTTCACACACTGACTATTGCCACAGTTTGGCGTGATGACAAGTCCATGTAGCAACCACAGGGAACATTCCTGCAGCACTGACTCAAGGCCAGGCCCTGTAGCAGGGAGACTGTTCTATTCAATCTACACAGCTAAAGCTACACCTAGATTAAAGGGGAGGAAACTCAGCCTTAGGAGATTAAGTGCTTTGCACAAAATCACAAATGTAGCCAAGATTTAAACACAGACGTTCTGCCTCCAAATCCTAGATCAGACAAATCAAGCATTGTTTCCTGCCTTTTCCATTTGCCAGCTGTCTGAATTTGGAAAAGTTAATTAGCCTCTCTGGTTCCACTTCCTTATGTGATAATAATACCTGCCTGGCTAGCTTGTGGAAGGGTTGAGAGATTTTTTTTCCTTTTCTTTCTTTCTTTCTTTTTTTTTTTTTTTTGAAACAGAGTCTCACTATGTCACCCTCAGTAAAGTGCCTTGGTGGCATCACAGCTCACAGCAACCTCAAACTTTTGGGCTTAAGCAATTCTCTTGCCTCAGCCTCCCAAGTAGCTGGGACAGAGATTTTTTTCTTTAGAGTGAGTAGTGCTCAGCAGTCAGTCAGGAAGTAATACTTAGATTTTCTTCTCTGATTCCTCTTTTATACAGCTCCTCTGAGTATACCATGGAAGTGAGAATCTGTATTTCTTCAAGTCTCTAGAATTTCAAGGAAAAATACAACTTGGAAAAAATTCCTCAAATGTGTATTCAGAAATATTTGAGGATACTTTATATGTAAAAAAAAAAAAAGAAAGAAAGAAAGAAAAGAAAAGGAAAAGGTCCCCATAGTGGCTATAAAAACAAAGGAGCTAATATAAAATAAGAAAGAATTCTGAGAAAAGAAAAGCATGCCAATGAAAGTTAAAAATAACAGTAATCACCCCAAAATTCATATATAAATCCAAATAACGATTAGACATAACTAAAAGTCAAATTAGGTCTGGAAGATAAAATTAAAAACACTTCCTCTAACATAGTGCCAATAGACAAAGAAGAGATGGAAAATATAAAAGAGTCATGAAAGATCAGTCTGGTGGTCTGGAATTTATCTAATATTTGCCAGAGAAAGAAATGGGAAACAAGAAATAACAGAAGGAAAATTTATACAGTTGAACACATAATTCTTTGTAATGAATGGACCCACTGAAATAGAATATGAGTGAAGAAATGCCTACACCTAGAAACATTTTGATGAACTGTCTAGACACATTCTGATAAACTTTGAAAGCTCAGAGTAAGGCATCATAAGTATTTTCAGATGGAAAAACAACTCATCTAGAAAGGAACAGTGATTGAATATGTAACAAGTTAGTCACTGTCAACTCTATATATTAGAAGTATTCTCCAAGGGAACTAACAAATGACCATTAAGGTGAGAGGGCTGAATAAAGATGTTTTTAGAAATGCAAATACTTAAAATACTTATGCCCATACATATCTATTCTGAAAGTTATACTCAAGGATGTGCTTCAGCAAAATGAAAATGGAGTACAAAAAAAGAGAGAAAAAAGTCAACAGAGAAATCAGGAAAACTTATAGTTAAATTAAAACAGTTGCTGATTTAAAAAATTAATCCCAGTCTATGATTATAAAACAAGAGGTTGAGAGAAGAAAAGCGAACACATACAGAGGTCCTAGATAATGATAAATTACAGAAAAGGACAGAAATATAACATTTTAATTAATGTGTTAAAATTTTTAAGAATAACTGGTAGGAAATTAAAATAAAAGATACAATTTTCAAACTATTAGATGACAAGAATTAACAAAACTAAGTCTATAAACCTAACAGCAAGAAAGGAAAAACAAATAAGAAAGTGATAGAAAACTTAACATGACAGCATTAGCCCCAAATATTTCTTCCATACAATGAATAAAATTTTTCTTTTCTATAATTCTCACAATGAGTTTTTTAAAATCCAGTTACGTACATATTGTGATAAGAGGGAAACCTCAACTATGTTGATGCTGGGAAATTCCACATGACTGTAGAGCATTAGCCATGTCAGGGACTTGTGGTTAAATAGGTAGAGAATCTGCACCTTTGTAGTTCTTACGTGCCTTTGGCAGGACACCACTGAAGATATTGACAAATTTGGTTAGTATAATATTTTTACCAGCTCTTTAGTGTATATTATATTAAGCCTTCTCACTTACATTTTCAGAAACCACCTCCCTTCTTTAATGAAGCCAGCAAAACAATAATCCAGGCTGAAAAGGTGACCCGTCTGCGGAATGAGGTGCAGATGAAGCATGAAGAGGACTACAGGGAGGCCTTGGTCACCATCAAGGACGACCTGAAGCTAATAGAAGGTCCGGACATCAAGGAGACTCTTCAGGAGCAGATCAGGAACTGGTTCATCGAGTGCAGGTGCGCACAGGCTGCCTCATGGCCTATCCAGACAGTCTCTTCTGTAGTAGTCGAGCTCACTGTACGTTTTCAAGCACAAAAGCATATTGTTACAATCATGAGGTTTCTTGACTTCAATTTAGAAAAGTGAAATTCCGAAGCTAAGAATTCAGAAATTAATTTTTTGATGAAATTACTTTCTGTCTTATTTTTTAAAAAAACATGGAAATGTGGTCCATGTATTACTTCTATGACCACATGGAATGGAACATCATGGTTGGATGACAACCCCACAATAGTACAACTACACAGGCCAGGTCTGTCTGAAAGCCAGGAGACCCAACAAGGACTTCCCCTCTAGGCCCTGACTGACTTCTCTATTTGTAAAAGGCTTGAGAATTTCAATGAGGCTCATCTGTATCATGATCTTTCAAGGAAGCTGCTGATTCCTGATTAACATCTGCCCCACCCCCAATCACCCTGATGTGATGGTTATGGAGGAGTTCTGGGGACAAGACTCCAAGCCTATCTTATATTAAGAGTCTTCTTTAACACTCATAAATGAAATGTTAAATTATTTAAAACTTGTTTACAGAAGATTTTTAAAGATATTCTTTATTAGAGCATTATTCCAGACAACAAAACAAACACTCAGTGAGTGAGCTAATTAATTAGAGCAGTTTTTAAATAGATTTTATTTCAAGAGAGGAAGAAAAGAGAGAAGAATGTTGTGAGAAGTCCAAGAACGATGGGAGGCAGACTCAGTCGTCTGTTTCCTTGATTGAGTTTTGTGCCATAAAATATCAGGTACAAAGATGCTCAGACACCGTCTCTGGTTAGCCCATCAGAACCAGAGGATTCAAAAAATAGATAGAAAAATCAAACTTCCTCTTGGAAAATTCTATTAGGTTTTCTATCCGAAGCAGGCGGCCTCTAAAGCTAGCCTCCAATGATCTCCACCCCCCTGCCAAGGGTGATCTGACCCTAGTAATTCACTCCTAAAGCAAAGGGCATGGAAAACGTGATGGGATAGTCATTACCTCTCTTGGTCTCTTATGGGCTTTTTCCCCCTGACTCAGAGGAATCAGTTGCCACAGAGTCAGCTGCCCAGCAGGAGTAAGGGAGCTCCCCAGGCAACCCCCAGCAAGGCACTGAGAACTAAATCCTGCCCAAAACCACATTGTTGATTTGGAGGAAGATCCTCCCCCAGGCAAGCCATCAGATCAGACCGCAGTCCCACCAACCCTTTGATACAGCCTTGTGAGTGACCTTGAGTCAGAGGCACCAGCTAAGCCATGGCTGGTGTCCTGCCTGAAGAAGTAGTGACACAATGAATGTTTGTTGTCTCTAGCCACTAGGCTTGGGGTAAACTGCTGTGCAATAGTAGATAATTCATATATATCAATAACTTTCAGAATAATTTACAAAAGTCTAGACTACTAACAAACTTCTCTTGTGGTAACTTTCTGTAGGCTTTTTTTTTAAATTAAATCAGAAACACATAGATCATGTATACATTAATGCATTTATGGGGTACAATGTGCTGATTTCATATAGAATTAGGAATGCTTACATCATACTGGTTTATATATATCTCACTGTGTTAAGACATTTATACTCTATACCAATAGATCCAATATATACCCTTGCATTATGCACCATAGGTATGATCCCACCATTCACCATTCCTCACCCTTCCCCTCCCATACGTCCCTCCTCCCTCCTTCATCATGGGCCATAGTTGTGATCTATACTTCATATGAAAGTGTGAATGATTGTAAATTGGTTTCATAATAGTACAGAGTACATTAGATATTTTTTCTTCAATTCTTGAGATACTTTACTACATAGGATAAGTTCCAGCTCCATCCATGTAAACATAAAAGAGGTAAATGGAAGACTTTGTTTAAGGCTGCATCATCTTTGTTTAGGGCTGCATAATATTCCATGGTATACATATACCACAATTTGTTAATTCATTCATAGGTCAATGGGCACTTGGGCTTCTTCCATGACTTAGCTAGTATTGCTGGATTCTGTTTTTTAGAATATTCAATATCTTATTAAATATTTTTGCATCAATATTCATTAGGGATATTCGTCTATAGTTTTCTTTTCTTGTTGGGTCTTTTCCTGGTTTAGGGATCAAGGCGATATTCACTTTATAGAATGTGCTGGGTAGTATTCCATCTTTTTCTATATTTTGGAAAAGATTGAGTAATATAGGTACTAGTTCCTATTTAAAGGTTTGGTAGAATTCTGATGTGAAGCCATCTGGTCCATGACTTAACTATTATGAATTGAACTGCAGTGAATAATCTGATATAAATATCTTTGTTATAAAGTGATTTTTGGTCTTTTGGATATACACCTAGTAAGGAATTGCAGGATCAAATGGCAGGTCTACTTTGAGATTCCTGAGTAATCTCCATACTTCTTTCCAAAAGGGACGTATTAGCTTACACTCCCACCAGCAGTGCAGATGTGTTCCCTTTTCTCTTCATCCACGCCAACATCTGTAGTTTTGGGACTTCGTTATGTGAGTGATTCTTACGGGGGTTAGATGATATCTGAAAGTGGTTTTGATTTGCATTTCTCTGATAATTAAAGAGGATGTGCATTTTTTCTTGTGTCTGTAGGCCATGCTCCTATCATCTTAAGAGAAGCTTATGTTCAAGTCCCTTGCCCACAATGAAATGGGATTACTTGTTCTTTTCTTATTAATAAATGTGGGTTCTCTGTGGATTCGGGTTATCAAACCTTTGTCAGAAGCATAAACTTCTCCCATTCTGAGAACTATCTGCTTGCTTTACTTACTGTGTTCTTGGCTGTGCAGAAGTTTTTTAGTTTGATCAGATGCCAGTAATGTATTCTTGGTGTTGCTTCGATTGTCCAGGGGGTCCTCCTCATAAAGTATTCTTCCAGGCCAATTTCTTCAACTGGTTCTCCTGCACTCTCTTCAAGAATCTTTATAGTTTCAGGTCTTAAGTTTAAATCTTTTATCCAGTGAGAGTCAATTTTTGTTAATGGTGAAAGGTGTGAGTCCAGTTTCAGTCTTTTATAAGTCGCCAGCCAATTCTCCCAGCACCATTTGTTGAATAGGGAATCGTTCTCCCAATTTATATTTTTAATAGGCTTATCAAAGATCAAATGACTATAAGTGTCTGGGTTCATCTCTTGGTTCTCAATTCTTTCCCATACATCTACCTCTCTATTTTTGTGCCAATACCAACTGTTTTGATTACTGTAGATTTGTAGTATAGTTTGAAGTCTGTTAACGTGATTCCTCCTACTTTGTTTTTATTTCCGAGTAATATATTGACTATTCAAGGTTTTTTCTGGTTCCAAATAAAATGAAGTACCATGCTGTTTTGATCACTATTAATTTGTAGTACAGTCTCAGGTCTCGTAGCGTGATTCCTCTTGCTCTGTTTTTATTTCTGAGTAATGTCTTGGCTATTCGAGGTTTTTTCTGATTCCTTATAAAATGAAGTATTATTTTTTCAAAGTCTTTAAAATATGACAATGGAAACCCTGGTGTTTTCCAGATATACAATCATATCGTCTGCGAAGAGTGAAAGTTTGATCTCTTCTGATCCTATGCAGATACCCTTGATTGCCTTTTCTTCCCTAATTGCAATGGCTACAACTTCCATTACAATGTTAAAGAGCAATGGGGACAATGGGCAACCTTGCCTGGTTCCTGATCTAAGTGGGAATAATTTCGATTTAACTCCATTCAATACAATATTTGCTGTGGGTTTGCTGTAGATGGCCTCTATCAATTTAAGAAATGTCCCCTCTATTCCCATTTTCTTTAGTGTTCTGATCATGAAGGGATGTTGGATATTGTCAAAGGCTTTTTCTGCATCAATTGAGAGAATTATGTGGTCTTTA
>CAUYON010008697.1:0-19481 GCA_963573935.1 Arctocebus calabarensis
TTGACAGAGTCTTACTGTCACTAGACACTCTATCACTGTCGGTAGAGTGCTGTGGCATCATAGCTCACAGCAACCTCCAACTCTTGGGCTTAGGCGATTCTCTTGCCTCAGCCTCCTCATGAGCTCAGGCAATCCACCCGCCTTGGCCTCCCAAGTGCTGGGATTACAGGCATGAGCCACGAGCCACAAGCCACCGTGACTGGCCTTCTTTTTTTTGAGATAGATTCTTACTTTGTCGCCCTGGGTAGAGTGCCATGGGGTGCTAACTCATAGCAACCTCAAACTCTTGGGCTCAAGTGAGCCTCCTGCCTCAGCCTCCTGAGTAGCTGGGACTACAAGCACCCATCACAACACCTAGCTTGTTTATCTATTTTTATTGTATTTCTTTTCTTTTTTTTTGAGACAGAGCCTCACGCTGTGGCCCTGGGTAGAGTGCTACGACATCACAGCTCACAGCAACCTCCAACTCCTGGGCTCAAGTGATTCTCCTGCCTCAGCCTCCCAAGTAGCTGGGACTATAGGCGCCTGCCACAACACCCAGTAATTTTTTGGTTGTAGCCAGCATTGTTGCTTGGTGGGCCTGGGCTGGATTGAACCTGACAGCTCAGCTATATGTGACTGGTGCCTTAGCCACTTGAGGGTCTCACTCTGGTTCAGGCTTGTCTGAACCAGAGTGAGACCTGGGATTACAGGTGCCTGCCCCAACGCCTGGCTATTTTTTTTTTCTTTGGTTGCCGCTATCATTGCTGTTTGGCAGGCCGGGCTGGATTTGAACTCGCCAGCTCAGGTGTATGTGGCTGGCACCTTAGCCACTTGAGCCACAGGTGCTAAGCTGAGTTTTTCTATTTTTAGTAGAAACAGGGTCTCTGTCTCTTGCTCAGGCTGATTTCCAACTCCTGAGCTTAAGTGATCCTCCTGCCTCAGTGTCCCAAAGTGCTAGGATTACAGGTGTCAGCCATCATACCTCACCTAATTAAATTATTTTTGAAAGAAGTTTAAAGCAGAGTTAAGTATATTCTTTTTGTTAATTATTTTATTATTTTTGCAGGTTTTGGCCAGGGCCAGGCTTGAACCCACCACACCTGGTGTATGGGACTGGCGCCCTACTCCTTGAGCCACAGGCACTGCCCTCTTTTTTGGGGGGGGGGATCAACATAATTTAAGGGTGCTGCAGAAGTTTAACTATAGGTTCAAATGTGCCATGTGATAAAAGAAGTTGAAAAACACTTATCTGTATATGGATAATATATGATCTCTACAGCTAAAAAAATGTTAAATAGAGTTCTGGGGGAAAATATGTTACTTAGATATGAAACATAATTCATAGGAAAAAAAATAAAGTGTGGGCAGTGCCTGTGGCTCAAAGGAGTAGGGCGCTGGCCCCATATACTGGAGGTGGTGGGTTCAAACCCAGCCCCGGCCAAAAACTGCTAAAAAAAAAAGAGGCTCGACGCCTATGGCTCAACAGGCTAAAGTGCCAGCCACGTACACCTGAGCTGGCAGGTTCGAATCCAGCCTGGGCCCGCCAAACAATGACGGCTGCAACCAAAAAATGGCCAGGCATTGTGGCGGCGGCTGTGGTCCCAGCTGCTTGGGAGGCAGAGGCAGGAGACTCGCTTGAGCCCAGGAATTGGAGGTTGCTGTGAGCTGTGATGCCATGGCACTCTACCCAGGGCGACAACTTGAGGCTCTGTCTCAAAAAAAAAAAAGAAAGAAAGAAAGAAAGAAAGAAAGAAAGAAAGAAAGAAAAATAATCAAAGTGTTCATTGAACCCAATATAGTTTGCTTTTAAAAGCTCTCTATAAAATCCAGCATACAGAATGTATAGAATTTTACATTAACAGTTTAGAATCTCTTACTGGAGTGATTTCTTCTTGACTTGGAATCTGGAGTGAAGGGCCTAACTGTCAAACAAAATGAAAAAGAGAAAGGGAAGTGTGGGACATGTGGCAGGGCAGTGGCCTTGAAACCACAGTCCTCATTAGGGAGAGACAGTTAGAGCTATAAATACCAGATCAGTTCAGAACAAACAAAACAAAATACATTTAAGCATCCAGAATTTTTTTTTTTTTTGGCGGTTATAATGGAGGGAGTGATAGTGAATGTGTGGTTATTTCAGGAAAATATCAAAATTATCCACTTTTCTTCTATTATTAAGAGCTTGCCCAGCATGGGTTTAAACCTCCAAATTAGTTGCTAAATATTTAGAGTTTCCAGCCCAAAGTTTCTGACCTCAAAAATGAAAGAACGTGACAAGCAGCTTGGATATTTGTTCTTTGCTTCCACAACCTGCATGATTTATGGATTAACAATCTTTTTAATGAAGATGGCTAAGAATTCTTCTGTCTCCCGTGTTCACAGAATAAATCATCTTTACTGACTGCCAAAAACGAAGGGAAAGATTCTAGTCTTCATGAAATTCACAATCACAGGAGAGGATGGTGAAGGGTTAACACCTCTTTCCTTGAGAGCTAAGGCATTCTGCCTTCGTAATGAGCAAGGGGTGATTTGCCACCTGCTCCTTGGCACTAATGCCCCCAAGTTGATTGGCTTTAGGCAGTTTACTTCCCAAGGGGCTGAAGAACATAAATTCACAGTGGGAGCTTTGCCTTATTACCGCATGTGCTGGGCATCATCTGTCCAGCTTCCCCCAGACAGGACTGATGGAGAGGACCTCAGGGATGCGGCCTGTCAGTTCTTCATGGTCCTCCCTGGGGAAGGCTTCTGTTTTCCTTTATTAGGTCTTCAGGGCAGCAATGCCTTTGGTGGTGCTGTTCTCTGTTTGACATAAGTGATACCACTCCTGTGTCTATTCTCATTGCTCAATAAGGAGAGGACACTGCCAATCTTTCTGCTAGGTACCGGCCCAGGAATACGGTACAATAAGAAAGTATCAGTTAGGGGTTGACTTGGGCTGCATAGAACAGCAGATCCAAAATAATATGGCTCAGACTCAAAGGATTTGTAAAAGGCAACATGGGGATTGGTGATCCTCAGCTGGATGCCACAGTTGAGATCTGTGTGCTTCTGCAGAGGAGGAGAGGGACAGAAAGGCACGTCCCAGCTTTCTCTCACCTTGTAGAGAACTTTCCCAGACACCGTCAAATCCAATAACTGTCATTTGTTTGTTGTTGTTGTTTTGAGATAGAGTTGAACTCTGTTGCCTAGGCTAGAGTACCAGGGAGGCATCACAGCTCACAGCAACCTCAATCTCTTGGGTTTAAGCGATTCTCTTGCCTCAGCCTCCCAAGTAGGTGGGACTGTAGGCCCCCACCAAAACTCCTGGCTATTTTTTTGGTTGCAGTTGTCATTGTTTAGCAGGCCCGGGCTGGGCTTGAACCTGCTACCTTGGGTGTATGTGACTGGTCCCCTACTCACTGAGCTATGGGGGTTGAACCTGTTTTTGTTATTAATGTTTGTAATATCTTGCTTTTTTTTTTTTTTTTTATTTGTAGAGACAGAGTCTCACTTTAATCACCCTCTATAGACTGCCCTGGCATCACACAGCTCACAGTAACCTCCAACTCCTGGGCTTAGGCGATTCTCTTGCCTCAGCCTTCTGAGTAGCTGGGACTACAGGCTCCTGTGACAACGCCCGGCTATTTTTCTGTTTTGCAGTTTGGCCGAGGCCGGATTTGAACTTTGGCATATGGGTTGGCGCCCTACTCCATGAGTCACAGGCGCTGCCCCCCATCTTGTGTTTTAAAACATTAAAATATCATAGTGAAACACAACATAAAAATGAGTATTGTGACCATTTCATTTACCTATTTATTTATTTACTTATTTAGACAGAGCCTTTTTCTCACTGAGGCTGAGTAGAGTGGTGTGATCATACCTCACTGTAATCACAAACTCCTGGGCTCAAGCACTCCTCCTGCCTCAGCCTACCAAGTAAGTGGGACTTCACGTGTGCACTACCACCTCCAGCTACGTTTTTTTTTTTTTTTTGAGACAGAGTCTCACTATATCGCCCTCGGTAGAGTGCTGTGGCATCACGGCTCACAGCAACCTCAAACTCTTGGGCTTAAGCAATTCTCTTGCCTCAGCCTCCCAAGTAGCTGGGACTACAGGTGCACGCTACAATGCCTGGCTATTTATGGTTGCAATTATCATTGTTGTTTAGCTGTACCAGGCTGGGTTTGACCCTGCCAGCCGAGGGGTATGTGGCTGGTGCTGTAACCACTGTGCTAGGGGTGCTGAGCCCAGCTATGTATTTTAAACATACAGTTCAGTGGCATTAAGGACATCCACACAGTGTTGTGTTACCATCACCACCAAACATCCACAGAACTCTTTTCATCTGGCAAAACTGTAGAAAGGGAAAATTTTTCTTCTCTACTTTTCTTCCCTAGGCTCTTCTGTTGGGGCCCAGAAACTAAACTGACAAAGGACAGATTAACACAGAACAACAAACAGAAGTTCATTAACATGTGCACTGTGGACCCTTGGGGAGTCCCTCAAAGGCGTGGCTTCTGTGACATCCTAAAGACTAATGCATTTGGGCTCAGTGCCCATAGCTCAGTGGTTAGGACACTGGCCACTTACACTGAGGCAGGTGGGTTTGAACCTGGCCTGGGCCTGCTGAACAGCAATGAGAACTGCAACAAAAAAATAGACGGATATTGTGGTGGGTGTCTGTAGTCCCAGCTACTTGGGAGGCTGAGGCAAGAGAATCACTTAAGCCCAACCAAGAGTTTGAGGTTGCTGTGAGCTGTGACGGCACTCTACCGAGGGTGACATAGTGAGACTCTGTCTCAAAAACAAAAAAAAACAAACAAAAAAAAGAATAATGCATTTGTAGAAAAGCTACAAGACAAAGGAAAAAGACTTTTAGGGGAGCAAACTGTGGGAAGGTAAATATGTGGGTGAAACAACAGATATTAATAGTCGTTTTATGTAGGTTTGCTATGTAGATTCCTCTCTGGTGCCGTCTCTGGGCTGGTAAGAGGTGATTAAAGTGATTAACAATCTAATTCTTTCTTCTGGGAAGAGCAAATGGATGACAATTGATGGGAAGGGCAGAGAGATTTTTTCTTTTTTTCCTTCAGTTTTTGGCTGGGGCTGGATTTGAACCCGCCACCTCCAGCATATGGGGCCGGCGCCCTACTCACTGAGCCATAGGCACTGCTCCAGAGAAATTTTTTGGCATCTGTTTTTTCTCAATGAGTGAGTCTTCAGCTCAAAATAATAATTGTGCTAAATGGGCAAATTTCGGTCAGCACATTCTAATCCCCTGCAAATGAAACTCCGTACCCATTAAACGATAACTCCACCATTTATCCTGGCTTCATTTTGTGGTAAAAAAATAATCTTTTAAGTAAGAATGGGCACAAAGAAAGGTGCTTGAAGGAGGGAAATCTGACTTGTTGAACAGGAAGTCTGGGAGGACCCATAAGAATGTGGGTATGAAGTCACTTAGGTAACCAATAACTTATAGAAAAACACATCGAGGACTAATAGGAAAAGGCAATACTGTCTGGAGGCAGAAAGGCCAATGAAAGACAACTAATTTCAAATGGAGAGAGTATTTATACCCCTGCTTGGCCTTTGTTTCCATCTCTCTCATCTTTTCTCCTTCACCTGAGGACTCTCTTTAGAAGTACTGTAAACTTTATCTTTGTTCCTCCTAAATAAAATCTCTTTGTTACCCTGAAACTTGCTTGAGTTACTATTGCTTTCTACCCCCACTGCCTGTGCCACTTCAGTTTTATTTTCAGTTTCCATTTTTACTTTTGATTAGTCCCCTGCCTCGGTTGAAGTTTCTACCTCAGCCACATAATTGAACCAGGTCAACTGGGTTTGGGAGACTGGGACCTTGACCCCCAATACCAAGTATACTGGAGTTTTTGGAAACAGAGTTTCATTCCATTGCCCAGACTAGAGTGCCATGGAATCAGCCTAGCTCATCACAACCTCAAACAAACTCTTAGGTTCAAGTGATCCTCCTGCCTCAGCCTCCGAATAGCTGGGACTACTGGCACCCATCACAACGCCCAGCTAGTTTTTATATTTTGAGTAGACTGGGGGTCTGGCTGTTGCTCAGGGTGGTCTTGAACTCTTGAGTTCAAGGGATCCTCCTACCTCATCTCCCAGAGTGCTAGGATTACAGGCATGAGCCATCACACCCAGCCATATAAGAGATTTTTAAAGCTCTCTCTTGTTCCAAATTATCAGTTTTTCTCATCTCTTCCCTTTTCCCATTTGTTCTTTTTTTTTTTTTTTTGCAATTTTTGGCCAAGGCCAGGTTTGGACTCACCACCTTCAGTATATGGGGCTGGTGCCCTACTCCTTGAGCCACAGATGCCGCCCACTTCTCCCATTTGTTTATATAGCCACGTGCCACTTAGGACGTTTCAGTCAAAAACAGACTGTGTATGTGATAAGGTTCTAGCAGAGCAGAGAAAGTCCTATTGCTGAGTGATGTGTTGCTGTCCTGACATCGTAGGGCAAGGCATTACTCATGGGTCTGCGGTGATGCAGGTGTAAATAAACCTACTGCATTGCTAGTTGTACAAAAGTATAGCACATACAATTATGTACAGTACATATTACTTAATAATGTTGATAAATAAACATATGTAATTACTATACTATACTTTTAATTGTTCTTTTAGAATGTATTATTCTACTTACTTAAAAAGTAATTGTAAAACAGCCTTGGGCAGGTTCTTCAGGAGGTATTTCAAAATAAGGCATTTTCATCACAGGAGATTACAGCTCCATGCCTGTTATGAAGACCTCCCAGTGGGATAAGATATGAGGCTGAGGTTTGGTGCCCATAGCTCAGTGGTCAGGGTGCCAGCTGCATACACTGGTGCTGAAGGGTTTAAACCCAGCCAGGGCCTGCCAAACAACAATGACAACTACAACAACAAAAATAGCTGGGCGTTGTGACGGGTGCCTGTAGTCCCAGCTACTTGGGAGGTGGAGGCAAGAGACTCGCTTGAGCTCAGGAATTGGAGATTCCTCTGAGCTGTGATGCCACAGACTCTATCCAGGGTGACAGCTTGAGGCTCTGTCTCGGGGGAAAAAAAAAGTCTTCCTGCAATAATAAATTAACTTTAACATACTATAACATTTTTGTTTTATAAACCTTAATTTTTTTAACTTTTTGATCCTTAACACTAAAAGCTTAACTATAGCACAAATACACTGTACATTTATACAAAAATATTTTTTTCTTTTTGAGACAGAGTCTCACTCTATTGCCCTAGAGTTAAATGCTCTGGCCTCATCATAGCTCTTAGCAACCTGTTGTTTGGTAGGCCTGGGCTGGATTCGAACTTGCCAGCTCAGGTGTACACGGCTGGGGCCTTAGTCCATTGAGCCACAGGCGCCGAGCCTTTTTTTTTTTTTTGAGACAGAATCTCAAGCTGTTGCCCTGGGTAGAGTGCTGTGGTGTCATAGCTCAAAGCAACCTCCAACTCTTGGGCTCAAGCCATCCTCTTGCCTCAGTGTTTTCTGCTTTTAGTAGAGATAGGGTCTTGCTTTTTTGCTCAGGCTGATCTCGAACTTGTGAGCTCAAGCTATCCACCTGCCTTGGCCTCCCAGAGTACTAGGATTATAGGCGTGAGCCATTGCACCTGGCTTGAAGAAATATATTTTTAATAAATTTCATGTAGCCTACGTGTCCAGTGTGTATAGTCTGCAGCAACACACAGTGATGTCCGAGGCCTTCACATTCACTCACCACTCAGTGAGTCGACCAGATCCACTTCAGTGCTGCAAGCTCCTCTATTCATTTGAAGTGCCCCCTACACGTGGACACCATTTTTTATCTTTTACTGTACCTGTTCTGTGTTTACATATGTTTAGACATACAAATATTTCCTGTCATGTTACAGTCCCCAAGAGTGTTCAGTACAGTAACACGCTGTGCAGTCTTGCAGCTGGGAGTATATACCGTATAGGCTACATGTGTGTAGGCTACACCATCTAGGTTTGTGTAGGGACACTTTGTGATGTTTGCACAGCAATGTATTTCTCAGAATACATTCTTTTTTTTTTTTTTGAGACAGAGCCTCAAGCTGTCACCCTGGATAGAGTGCCGTGGCATCACAGCTCACAGCAACCTCCAATTCCTGGGCTCCGGCTAGTCGCCTGCCTCTGCCAAGTAGCTGGGACTACAGGCACCCGCCACAATGCCTGGCCATTTTTTGGTTGTAGCCATCATTGTTGTTTGGCGGCCCAGGCTGGATTTGAACCCGCCAGCTCAGGTGTACATGGCTGGCGCCTTAGCCTGTTGAGCCACAAGCACTGAGCCAAGAATACATTCTTGTAGTTACACTCTGAGTGATTGTATATGTATTTCTCTTTTATGCTGCTGTAATATTTTCTGTTGCCTTTTTTTTTTTTTAGATAGTCTTGCTCTGTCACCCCAGGCTATCGTACAGTGACATTATCATTGCTCATTACAGCCTCCAACTGCGGGGCTCAAGTGATCCTTCCTCCTTGGTCTCTCAAAGTGCTAGGATTATAGGTGTGAGCCACCATACCTAGCCACGATCTAGCTCTTGCTCAGGTCAATTTTGAACTCCTGGCCTCAAGCGATCCTCCTACCTCAGCCTCCTGGAGTGCTAGGATTATAGATGTGAGGCCCTGCGCCTGGCCATATTCTAAGTTCTAATGAAAAAGAATCCATAGTATCTTATATCTTATATTTCCATTAGTTATAAAACTTAGTCAATATATTAGGATGTTTATCTTGTATGAAGCTACACAGCTAAACAAGAGCAGTTAAATACTGTGTTTTTGCAACTGCAAAAAGAGCACTCATGGCTCGGCGCCTGTGGTTCAACGGGCTAAGGTGCCAGCTACATACACCTGAGCTGGCAGGTTCGAATCCAGCCCAGGCCCACCAAACAACAACGGCTGCAACCAAACAATGGCGGGCGTTGTGGCGGGCGCCTGTGGTCCCAGTTGCTTGGGAGGCGGAGGCAAGAGACTCGCTTGAGCTCAGGAATTGGAGGTTGCTGTGAGCTGTGATGCCACATCACTCTATCCAGGGTGACAGCTTGAGGCTCTGTCTCAAAAAAAAAAAAGCACTCATATAAAACATGTAACCTTCAGATTAGTAAAACTGTGGGATCTAGCAGACTGCTTACTGTGAAGATGACCACAGCCAGTGTGTTGTTCCCAGGATCCTATGAATAAATCCCTTGTAAGATGAGGAAATGGCATCAGTGATTCTTGAGTATTCTGACAACATTACTATTGGTAATCGAAGATTTCTGATTTTATTTGATAACTCCCCACCTGGCTTAATACCGCAGAGCGTTCCTTTGCCCCTCCTTACCTTCTCAGTCCCTTTTGTCCTTCTGACTACCAGTTTGTCAGGGCTGCTCTCCTAATGCCCAAGTGGAGCCACACCTCCCTGATGGGGGCCCCGTGCTCGCTCGACTTCAGTTCCAATCATCTGTCACAATGCTTGGCCCTGCGACTGGAATGGAAGCTCCATGAGGCATGGACTAGGTTGCCCCCACCGTTCCAGCAAAAAATTTCAGTCCCTATTCATCCATATTTGTGCAGTGAATGAATGGATATGGATATTTTGCTCTTGAGTTTTCTAAATGTTCTTGGTTTCAAAGTGCTGTGGTTTGAATGTGTCCCCCACCAAAGATCACTTTTTGGAAACTCAATTTCCAATGCAATGGTGTTGAGAGGAGGAACTTTTTTTTTTTTTTTTTTTTGAGACAGAGCCTCAAGCTGTGACCCTGGATAGAGTGCTGTGGTGTCACAGCTCTCAGCAACCTACAACTCCTGGGCTCAAGCGAGTCTCCTGCCTCCGCCTCCCACGTAGCTGGGACTACAGGCGCCCACCACAATGCCCACCTATTTTTTGGTTGCAGCCATCATTGTTTGGTGGGCCCGGGCTGGATTTGAACTTGCCAGCTCAGGTGTATGTGGCTGGCGCCTTAGCCACTTGAGCCACAGGTGCTGAGGAGGAACTTTGGCGTCACATAGCCCACCACAACCCCCAGCTATTTTTTTGTTTTGCAGTTTTGACGAAGCCGGGTTTGAACCTGACACCCTTGGTATATGGGGCCGGCGCCCTATTCGCTGAGCCACAGGCACCGCCCAAGGAGGAACTTTTAAGAGGGGATTAATTGATGAAGGTTTGGCCCTTAGGAGTGGATGAATGCTGTTATCGTAGGAATCGGTTTGATGAAAGGGTGAGTCCAGCCCACTTGCTGGCTTGCTCTTGCTGCACTGTCTTGCCCTTCCACCTTCCACTATGGAATGAGGCAGGTAAGGCTCCTGACCCTGGACTTCCCAACCTCCAGAACTGTGAGAAATACATATTTGCTCTTTTTAAATTGCCCAATCTCCAGTATTCCATTATAACAGAACCAGCTAAGACAGAGTCCTTTAACACAGGGAGAGGAGAGGAGGGTTTCACTGGTTCCCCTAACCTTTGATAGTGTTGCATAAGCATCTTTGTTTTAGCATCAACAATACTTGGCAAACTCATCTTACTTTTCATACCAAATCTTCCACCCGGATAAGATCTTACTGACTCTTGTTACTGCTCTATTTTCTTTTTCTTTCTTTCTTTCTTTTTTTTAGAGAGAGAGTCTTACTTTGTTGCCCTTGATAGAGTGCTATGGTTTCACAGCTCACAGCAACCTCCAGCTCCTGGGCTTAGGCAAGTCAGCCTTCCGAGTAACTGGGACTACAGGCGCCCACCACAACACGCAGCTTTTTTTTTTTTTTTTTTTTTGAGACAGAGCCTCAAGCCGTCACCCTGGAGAGAGTGCTGTGGCATCACAGCTAACAGCAACCTCCAATTCCTGGGCTCAAGCGAGTCTCCTGCCTCCGCCTCCCAAGTAGCTGGGACTACAGGCGCCCACCACAACGCCCGCCCATTTTTTGGTTGCAGCCAAACATTGTCATTTGGCGGGCCAGGGCTGGATTCGAATCCACCAGCTCAGGTGTACATGACTGGCGCCTTAGCCCATTGAGCCACAGGCGCCGAGCTCCGGCTATTCTTTTGTTGCAGTTTGGCAGGGGCCGGGTTTGAACCCTACTCACTGAGCCACAGGCGCCGCCCTGATCTATTTTCTTTTAAATTACTGTAATGTCCTTGGTATCAGTAACACCCACATGAGAAAGCTGGGACAGCAAATCTGATAAGAATCCTTGGATCATACTCTGATTCTGCAAGAATAATGTCACATGGGATGCCCATACAAAAAGAGCTCCCTAGGCTTGGTGCCGGTACTTCAGTGGTTAGGGCACCAGCCACATACACCATGGCTGACGAGTTCAAACCCAGTCTGGGCCTGATAAATAATAGTAACAACAACAACAACAACAAATATCCGGGTGTTGTGGGGGGTGTCTGTAGTCCCAGCTACTTGGGAGACTGAGGCAAGAGAATTGCTTAAGCCCAAGATTTTGAGGCTGCTGTGAGCTGTGATGCTACAGCACTCTACCGAGAGTGACATACTGAGACACGTCTCAAAAACAAAACAAAGCAAAAACAAAAAGGGCTCCCTTAGCCACAGTGTTTACCGTGACCGTGGTGACAAGCATGTTCAGCTAGAGACTATCCCGATCATCATAATGCCAGTCCTACGTGGCTTGTGTAGAAGTAGCACGTTGGGGGCTTCATCTAGGATACTCCACTTGGCCTTAGGAGGGGGAATCAGACAGTGTCCCTTCTCAGGGTAAACAGATCTTATAGTGGCTTCTATCCAGTTCACCGGGCTGGCTCTTCCCTCGGAAATAACCAATCTCCTGTGTGTTTGCAATTGTCCCACGGTGAGCTATGGGTCCTGTATTAATCCAAGGATGCGCTTCCACTCTGCAGCACTCAAAACCAAAGCACTGCCCCTAAATTAGTGACTTCGAAATCCATTTTAGTAAAGGGTCCTCAGGAAGCTGATGACATGATCCACAAAATGAGACAATTCCTCCACACTGTACCCTCCAGTTTCAGTCTTTAGTTTTTTCTCCCCTCATATGGACTGCCTTTTTGGTGAGCAGAGGTCTGTTATGTCGTCACATTTTTTCCTTTGGGGCTTCAAGACTAGTGCCTGAACCTTAGGCTGACCCAAATATGGACTTGGTCTAGCGTCACGGTCCATCCCAATACTCTCTTTTAATTTCACATTAGCTATTATGTACAACAGTAACCAAGGAATTGTTTGTTTAACAAGCTTCTTAGTATTTTGCATTTTCTATGTATCTAACAGGTCAACAACTTGGGAGCTAGGTTTACCACTGTTTTAATTTAATGTTATGGTACTTTTTAAAATTTCAAATTAATACGAGGTTATAAATGATATTTTTTTCTTTTCTTTCTTTCTTTTTTTTTGAGACAGAGTCTCCCTATGTCACCCTCAGTAGAGTGCTGTGGCAACACAGCTCACAGCAACCTCAAACTCTTGGGCTTAAGCGATTCTCTTGCCTCAGCCTCCCAAGTAGCTGGGACTACAGGCACTGGCCACAACGCCTGGCTATATTGTTTTGTTGTTGCAGTTGTCATTGTTATTTTTTTTTAGCTGGCCCAAGCCAGGTTCAAACCTGCCAGCCTTGGTGTATGTAGCCAGTGCCCTACCCACTGAGTATGGGTGCTGCCAAGGTTACATTTTTTTTTTTTTTTTTTGCAGTTTCTGGCCTAGGCTGGGTTTGAACCCACCACCTCCGGCATGTGGAGCCAGCGCCCTACTCCTTTGAGCCACAGGAGCCGCCCTAAGTTTACATTTTTTGTCTCCTAAGTTTTTTTGGTAATTTTTACCCTTAGTCACTGACTGCAGCCAAGCTGCATTTTCGTACCATGGGAGGCTCTGTAGCTGTCCAGGGATCCAAGGCGCTTCAACTCCCATGCTTTCATCCTTTCTCTTTCCAAACCACATGTTTTCACAGTCAGGGCCCATTTAAACAAAAATCCCATTTCTCTGACACCAAATGTACAGAAAAAAAAATCTAGATTTTTCTCTCAACTATACTTTACCCTAGAACACTCCTGGGAACAAATGTGTGATGTGTTTCCCTACAAGTTCAATTCATTTCTCTGGTACACGTCAATTAAGTGCCCTACAAGGTAACTCAACTTCAAGACCATCCACCCAGACACAGTGCCAGATCCCACAGGTGAAGCGTCTTTCCCATAAAACCGTTCCCCTGCCCAAACTTCAGATGCTGATTTCAAGTCCCGGTTGTCACCTGTATTTCCAGCTGAACAGCTATATATCTGGGGTTCTTGTGACCCCTTCCTTGGGTTTGCTAGAATGGCTCACAGAACTCATAAAACAGTGTATTTACTAGACTACCAGTTTGTTATAAAGAATACAGGAACAGCCAGATGAAGGGATGCATAGGGCAAAGTACTGGGGGAGGCCATGGAGCTCCTGTACCCCCGCAGGGGCATCAACCCCCAGGCACCTGCATGTGCTCACCAACCTGGAAGCTCCTCACATATTGCTATTTAATCCATTTCCCACTGGTAGCTATTTAGGCTACTCCCCTTTATTTTGCTCCCAGAAGCAACACTGTGATGGATTACCTACATCTCACGTGCTTAGGTGCCAGTGTCTCTCCAGGCAAGTGCTTCCCAGCCTTTCCCCACCATGGTGCACCCTGAACCTGGCACCGCAGGAAGGCCACATGGTACTCAATGCAATGAATGGATGCTGCTTCCAGCAGGAGATACAGCATCCTGGACAGTCTGGCTGTTCCCACCCCACTCAGATACCCTGAGGATTGAGATTCTAAAATCAGCAGGTCCACACCCAACTCCTGGTTTAGGAGGAGATCCCAGACTGTAAGCTCTGCCCTTATCAGACTGAGGTGACAGTGAAATTACTGGCCAGGTAGACAGTCAATTCCATTATCAAGATGCTCTTCAAAGTGGTCATACAAAGGATACTCTCAATGGTTCTTTTTTTTGAGACAGAGTCTCAAGTCGTCACCCTGGATAGAGTGCTGTGGCATCACAGCTCACAGCAACCTCCAATTCCTGGGCTCAAGCGAGTCTCCTGCCTCTGCCTCCCACGTAGCTGGGCGCCACAATGCCCGGCCATTTTTTGGTTGCAGCCATTATTGTTGTTTGGCGGGCTGGGCTGGATTTGAACTTGCCAGCGCAGGTGTGTGTGGCCGGCGCCTTAGCCCCTTGAGCCACAGGCGCCGAGCCCTCTCAATGGTTCTTTAAGTTTGAAGATTGTGACTTCAGCCCTTAGAAAAGTTAATCAAGGGGCACTGCCTGTGGCTCAAGGAGTAGGGCACTGGCCCCATATACCAGGGGTGGCGGGTGCAAACCCGACCCTGGCCAATAACTGCAAAAAAGAAAAGTTAATCATTTATTTTATAACTTTCTTTTTTCCTTCTTTTTCTGCAATTCCTACTGGGTAGGCTTTGTACCTTTCTGGATTATATCATCTGCATCTCTTATTGTTTCTGGCATATTTTCTGTCTGCTCTTTTCTGTGTTCTCTGAGATTTCCTGAACATTATTGTCCATCCATTTCTATTTTGTGAAACATAATTTTAATTTTCAGAGGCTTTTGCTGTGGTTTTTCTCTCATGCTCATTTTTCATCATGCCCCATGTTCTTGCTCTATGGATGCGGTATGTTCTAATATCTTTCTGGGGATGCTGATCAAAGAAGTTTTGTTCTTCCATGCTGATGCTCTATGTTCTTTGAATTCTCTGTTTTCTCTAGGGCTACATTTCTGTCTTTGTCTTTCTCTGTTTAGAATCCTGTGGCTTTTGTTCATAGCACAAGTTTTCTCTAATCTGTGGAGGGCCTTGGTTTTCCTTTTGTATTTAAGAATGAGGCACTCTAAAGCCTGACCGGAACTCTGGAACATGAACAGGGACTGCTGACTTTGGATGGCCTTTGGCAGGAGTGGGCAGAGAACTGGCTATGCTAAATGGGGGTTCTGCCTCCAGCTACTCCAGCGGAGGGGGCCTTTACCCTGGGCATGAAGCTGCCCAAGTCCTTCCAGACTAAACACTTTTAATTTTTTTTTATTTTTACATATACATGTGTTTATTAGGTTTCCACTTTTTGCCTTCACAAAATTAAAAAGGCTTAAAATTTGGACAGCACCTGTGGCTCAACTGAGTAGGCTGCCAGCCCCATATGCCAGAAGTAGCAGGTTCAAACCCAGCCCCTGGCCAAAAACTGCAAAAAAATAAAATAAAATGGCTTAAAATTTAACAACAATAACAATGTTGTAAGATAAGGATTAGAAATAAAAACCTTGCAAAGAACGAACGAAGATAAATACATTCAGAAAAGAAATCAGATGATTGCTGCAACAAAGTATTAAGCAATAATAATAGTAGTAGTGCAAAAAAAGTAACATTACATTGTCAGATAAGAGTATGTCTGTTATAGAATGCTTTGACTCTGAGGTTCAGTATGGAGTCATCAATTAATTTCTTATTTTTTCCAAAGTCTCAAAAAATAGATAACTAATATTTATAAATAAAAATAAAAGATAATTCCATAAAACAGATCATGCCAAATCTTATAGACAATAGAAAAAGAAGAAATACTTCAAAATCATTCTACTTGATCTGGATACACCTCATATTAAAATTGGAAAAAATATATTATTATAAAGGGGAAATTACAAACATAATTCACTTATAAATGAGGATGCAGTATCCTGTATCCTAAACAACATATTAACAAGTTGAAGTAAAAATTAATGTTTAAGTAATGTAGTTTAGTTGAAATCGAATCCAATTTATGTGAGAATTAGTCACTATTTTCTTTCTTTTTTTTTCTGTTCCTTACCCTCACCCCCTCCTTCCTTCTCTGTCTGGTCTCTCCTTCCCCCATTAATAGTCATTAATTGTCTTCATATCAAAGTTGAATACATAGGATTCATACTTCTGCATTCCTGTGATGCTTCACTAAGGACAATGTGTTCCACCTCCATCCAGGTTAGTACAAATGCTGCAAAATGCTATTTTTTGTAATGGCTGAATAATATTCCATGGTATACATATACCACAGCTTGCCATTCCATTCCTGGGTTGACGGGCATTTAGGCTGTTTCCACATTTTAGCGATTGTAAATTGGGCTGCAATAAACAGCCTAGTATAAGTATCTTTATAATAAAAGGGTTTTTTTCCTTCTGGGTAGATGCCCAACCAGACTGCACACTTTTTTTTTTTTTTTTTTTTTTTAGACAGAGCCACAAGGTGTCACCCTGGATAGATAGCTGTGGCATAACAGCACACATCAACCTCCAAATCCTGGGCGAAAGTGAGTCTCTTGTCTCAGCCTCCCAAGTAGCTGGGACTACAAGCACCTGCCACAACGCCCAGCTGTTTTTTGGTTGCAGTCGTCATTGTTGTTTTGTTTGGCGGGCCCGGGCTGGATTCGAACCCACCAGCTCAGGTGTACGTGGCTGGTGCCTTAGCCTGCTGAGCCACAGGCGCCGAGCCATTTTTTTTTTTTTTTTGTAGAGACAGAGTCTCACTTTATCACCCTTGGCAGAGTGCTGTGGTGTCACAGCTCACAGCAACCTTCAACTCCTGGGCTTAGGCGATTCTCTTGCCTCAGCCTCCCAAGTAGCTGGGGACTACAGGCGCCCGCCACAATGCCGTCTATTTTTCTGTTTTGCAGTTCTGCCGAGGCTGGGTTTGAACCCCCCACCTTGGGTATATGGGGCCGGCTACTTTCTGAGCCATGGGCACTGCCCCGGACTGGACACTTTTTACTCTTTGCCTGGAGTCAGTGCCTGACTGGAGGTCCCTGTAGTTCTGTTCACAGGGTGGGGAGGGGGACATTGACTAGTCCATACATCATCTTCAGCACTGTTGAGTTTTCAGCTCCATTCTGATCTCTCACACCTCATTTCATCCCAGCTGCGGCTGCTTGTCTAGCTGTGGCTTCCTCTGGGCTGCGGTTTCCTTGCCATTTCCTCTGTCAACGCTCTCCCCTCTGCACTCAGTGCTCCAGAGTGAGCTGTTATCTTGCCTCTGCAGATGGTATCACCAGCGTCATCCTCATACACTTGTCCTGTCCCTTCATTCAGGGATGAAGGCAGAAGTGAAGATCCAAACAAACAAACAAACAAAATCCCCTATGGAGGTAAGTGTGGACACAGAAAGTTCCAGATACAAGTATTCCTATATAAACATTTAACATATTGAATTGTTTGGGGCATTTGATCTCATCCACAAACAAGGCTGTGATTCAGTTGACATGTTCTGGCCCCATGCAGCACGTGTAAGTGCCTTTCCTCCTACTCTGTGGAACTGAGTCTGTGTTTGGTGGTAGCTCTGACCTCAGAGATTCAGTTCGCGAATCTCTGTTTTAAAAACCAGCCTCTGTGGCTCAGGCACTAGGATGGACCCTGTCTCTTCCTTCCTAGTAGCCCCTGTGCTGTCGGGTGACGAGCCTGTGTGGCATGATGGCCCAGTAGACCATGCTTCACCTTCTGCTGTACCCAGGGTGCCCTGGCGCCATTCACTGCCAGGCTGCTGGGACTTCAGACTATATCCTGTCACTCAAGTTTCGCTGAATGAAAACCACCGAGAACTTAGTATCCTGGCTTAAGATAACAATCATCATTTTATTTGTGCAAAATTCTTCGATCAGCAGATGGGGAAGGCGCTGCTGTATAGTTTTACTCCTCTCCTTGGCTGGCAGATAGGTGGGGCTGGAATCTCTGGGGCTGGCAGTGTCATGGTGGCCTGGCCCATAAAACTGCCAAGGTAGGACTGCTAAAGCAGCTGGACTCTGGGTGGAGGTCTCCTTTGCTCCAAGTGGTCTCTGTCTCAAGAATGCTGGGTTCTGGCTCGGCGCCTGTGGCTCAGTGGGCTAAGCCATGTACACCTGAACTGGCGGGTTCGAATCCAGCCTGGGACCGCCAAACAACAATGACGGCTGCAACCAAAGAATGGCCGGGCGTTGTGGCGGGCGCCTGTGGTCCCAGCTGCTTGGGAGGTGGAGGCAGGACACTCACTTGAGCCCAGGAATTGGAGGTTGCTGTGAGCTGTGAGGCCACGGCACTCTACCCAGGGTGACAGCTTGAGGCTCTGTCTCAGAAAAAAAAAAAAGAATGCTGGGTTCTTTGGGTGCTGCTCAAGGTCAGTGATGGAGGGAGTGGGGAAGGAGGGAGCTGGAAGGCAGGGGAGGAGGGAGTGGAAAGGGGAGGCATGAACACGTTGAAGAAGGGGATTTAAGGCCTTGAAGCAAAGTGATGAACACAGTGAAGGAGGGAGCGGAGAACAGATGGAGGGATTGGTGAAGAACTGCTTGAAGGAGGCAAGGCAAGAAGAGCCACAGGTCACCTTTGGCTCAGTCTTGACAGTCATACCCAGTGACTTCTGTATGTTCTTGGTCAAGCCCCATCTCAGGCCAGCCTGAGGCAAAGGGAGGGAAGCCCACCCCACCTCCTGATGGAGGAGCTGCAAGGACACTGGCAAAAGGCCTCTGGAGGGAGGGATGCTGCTGCAACCCTTTTTGGAAACACAGTCTGCCACCCTGGACCCCAACATTGACTCTTTCCCTGGGGATGGCCCCTGTCCTGGTGAACTCATTGACCAGTGGCTGAACGCAGACATTGGCCTTGGTCACTTGGAGGCAGTTCAGCCCAGGACAAGGAATGTGTCTATGCCTCACAAAGTCCTGAGATGTCTTTTAAATCATCAAATAAATATTTAGGAAATGTTTGTATCTAATGTGTTTTCTTTTTTCCTCATAAAGAAAAACGATTATTGGGCAGCGCCTGTGGCTCAGTGAGTAGGGCGCCAGCCCCATATATGGAGGGTGGTGGGTTCAAACCCGGCCCGGCCAAACTGCAACCAAAAAAATAGACAGGGGCGGCACCTGGGGCTCAAAGGAGTAGGGTGCTGGCCCCATATGCCAGAGATGGTGGGTTCAAACCCAGCCCCAGTCAAAAACTGCAAAAAAAAAGAATGATAAAATAATAATAATATAAAAAAAGCCAGGTGTTGTGGTGGGTGCCTGTAGTTCCACCTACTCGGGAGGCTGAGGCAAGAGAATCACCTAAGCCCAGGAGTTGGAGGTTGCTGTGAGCTGTGTGATGGCATGGCACTCTACTGAGGGCGACAGAGTGAGACTCTGTCTCTACAAACAAAAAAAAAAGAAAGAAAGATAAAAACGATTATCGAGGCTCAGTGCCTGTAGCTCAGGCAGTTAGGGCGCCAGCCACATACACTGAAGCTGGCAGGTCGAATCCAGACTGGGCCAAAAAATAGCTGGGCATTGTGGTGGGTGCCTGTAGTCTGTAGTCTATTGTACTTGGGAGGCAAACACAAGAGAATTGCTTGGGCCCGGGAGTCTGAGTTTGCTATGACGCCATGGAACTCTACCCAGGGTGATGGCTTGAGACTCTGTCTCAAAAAAAAAAAAAAGAAAGAAAGATACAAACGATTATCGAGGCTCAGTGCCTGTAGCTCAGGCAGTTAGGGCGCCAGCCACATACACTGAAGCTGGCAGGTCGAATCCAGACTGGGCCAAAAAATAGCTGGGCATTGTGGTGGGT
>CAUYON010008698.1:0-61052 GCA_963573935.1 Arctocebus calabarensis
GAAAGAATGAGGGAGGGGTGGGGAAAGGAAGAGCAGAGAGAGGGAAGGAGCAAGGGGGAGTGGGGTCTTGGGGTCTTGGTGTGTGCCACACCTTTTGGGAGCAAAACACGATTGTAAGAGGGACTTTACCCAACAAATGCATTCAGTGTAACATGGTTTCTTGTACCCTCAATGAATCCCCAACAATAAAAAAAATATTTTGAAGGCACATGTAAGATCCTCTCAGGGCACACAGTGGTTAAAAATCACTGCTCTAGAGTCTGCATTCTAGACCACTATATGGGTGGTTCTCAGCCGTACCTGACTCAGCACTCCATTTAATAATATTATTGTGTAATTAGTGCTTTACTATCCTCATATAAAATTTATGGGTAATATGAAATGTCAAAAAAAAAAAGGAGGAAACAAGAAAAGGAAAAAGGAAAGGAAAGGAAATATTTCACAGTAAATATGCATTTAACTATAAGTTGAAGTGTGCCGTGAGATAAACAAGGTTGAAAAACACTATCCTAGAGCGTGTGGGATGCCTTGCTTCTAATTTAGTTCTGCTTCTTATTTAGCTAAGTGTGAATCTGAGCTACAGAGTTCTTACCTGTAAAATAAGATTAAAAATGTGGTCTAGGTAATTGTTGAGAAGATTACCTAGATGAAGGGCTGATATGTCCAGGTGTTAAAAAAATACTATAATTTTCTCCAATCATAGGTATGTTTACCTGTTACGTGTTAAAATGAATTGCACCGTTCATTTTTTTTTTAATCTTTTTGTTTATTGTTTTATTTATGCTTCAAAATGAGCTCTGTAATGTAGCCCTCTTGATGCCATGGCCAAGAGTGTGATAAGATGATGATCTTCATGTAAGCTTCTGGGGGGCTTCCTGATCCAAAGTTTCATCTCTCTGTGTAAGAAGGGTTATGTGGTCATATTTGTGTTTGGGGGCAAAAAGCAAACAAACAAGCAAACAAACAAAAAACTACTTTGGATGCAGTTTTGAGAACTGATTGTGTAGTAGGGTGACAAGGGCATGTGAAAAAAAACTAAGGAGAGGAAGCCAAGATGAGAGACAGCCTGGGGCAAGGTGGTGGGGGGAGACCTGGGGAAGAATGAATGTTCTTGGGAAATACTGGGGATAGGAAATGAAAGTGACAGGATTTCTCAATGCACTAACTTGGGTAGTGTATAGGTAGAAGGGAATGTCAAGTTTGATCCCTAATTTCTAACCAGGAAATTTTGCTTAATAGGAAATAATGACAAAAAGATCACTATCAGTAAACTGATTCAAATTCAACCTTGTGAAAAATGGGAATACTGATAGGTCCTTTCTCATTGAACTGAGGGAACAATAAACATGCTTAAAAATCTGAAGTGGTTATCACAAAATTTGATACAATAATAAAATAAATAGTAGCTATTATTATTATAAAATAATCAAAATCACAGATAGCAGGTAATAATTTATAAATAATTCAAAATTATCTTAAGATATGAGAATTTATCCATTCATCAAGTTCCTGTTAATATTTCCCTTCCCCACCAGCAAGAATATGATGGAAACTTATCTATTTTCTTGAATTTACCCTTAGAAGGGGATTTTACTCTACAATTGATTCATTTACTAACTTGTTTATCTTTTGATTATTTATAACAAAAATTGCTTTTAAATCTAGACTATGTCATAAGACTTTGTCACTTTTGAATAATTTTAAGCAGCATATTTGTGACCATCTCACTGAGAGACCAACGTGTTTTCAGAGTTATTGTTCTTAAATTTCCTGAAAAATTCTATGTGCAGGGCCTGGCAGTTCATGCTGTTGTGGTTTGATAGAAGATACAGCAATAAATAGCTCCTGATCTCCATTTGTTTTCAATTTTCTTGCTAAAGGATAATTTATTTTTCTGTGTTACTGGTTATCTTTTTTGATTTTCCTTATAGGTATCATTCGATACCTTAATTATTATTACAAAGAATCCAGACAAGGAAGAAATCATTACAGGTAGCGGTAGAGAGAGGCTTTATGGAGTGTATAGACTTTGATTTGTGCCTTAAAAGCTGTCTAAGACTTAAATATGCAGAGAAAACTGAAGAGGACATCAAGCTTCCCAAACAGGAGAACAAACATGGCACATAGGGGACTCTTTTTGTTAAAAGGGCTGCCTGTGCCACTATTTGCATATTCAAGAAAAATAGTGATTGAGGAGATTAAAGTGCTAATAATTTCTGTAATCTATTAGTAGTCTCTATTAATTTGTTGGTAGTTTGAGGCAAGAAACCCACCTAATAAACATATAGAAGATTTCTTCTTTTTTTTTTTTTTTTTCAGACAGAGCCTCAAGCTGTCACTTTGGGTAGAGTGCTGTGGCGTCACAGCTCACAGCAACCTCCAACTCCTGGGCTCAAGTAAGTCTCCTGCCTCCGCTCCCAACTTGCTGGGATTACAGGTGCCCACCACAATGCCTGGCTATTTTTTGGTTGCATCTATCATTGTTGTTTGGCGGGTTGGGCTGGATTCGAACCCGCCAGCTCAGATATATGTGGCTGACACCTTAGCTGCTTAAGCCACAGTCGCCTCCAATACTTAGGGGACCCTCTGGTGTCCCAAAACCTACCTGTTAACCCTATGGTCTTTGCCATTGTCAGAGTTTATTTACTCATGATTCTGTGGCTCAGGTAAATGCCACCCACTTTTTTCTATGCACTGTTAATTTTTAGTGCTTGGCAAATATTGAATCCTGTATGAATTATGGTAAGTCTCTTCCCACAAAAAGATTATAATTTAATCTAACACAAGAGGTGGATGTATAAACACCTTAATGAAGTGGCTTAGCTATTAAAAAATATGGGAAGAGGGTGGTGCCTGTGGCTCAGTGGGTAGGGCACTGGCCTCATGCACGGAGGGTGGTAGGTTCAAACCTGGCCCCAGCCACAAAAAAAAAAAAAAAAAAAAAAATACAGGCATCGAGACGGATGCCTGTAGTCCCAGCTACTCAGGAGGCTGAGGCAAGAGAATTGCCTAAGCCCAGGAGCTGGATGTTGTTGTGAGCTGTGTGACACGATGGCACTCTACCAAGGGCAATAAAGTGAGAGTCTGTCTCTACCAAAATAAATAAATCAATAACATACAGGAATATTTAAACAAAAAACCCTACTCAAGCTACCCATGAAGGACCTGGGGAGATGTCACATAGGAAATGACTGTGGATTGGGATCTTTTTGATTGGTTTGTTTTAGAGATAAGGGTCTCATTATGTTGGCCAGAGTGACCTTGAACTCCAGGGCTTAAGGCATCCTCTGATCTCAATCTCTAGGGTAGCTAGGATTATAAGCCTGTACCACTATCTCTGCCTTGTTTGGGATCTTTAAGTATGGACAATTTTCCAGGCAGAAATCAAGTTGGGAGGGCTAGGGAAATTCAAGGAGCCATGACACAGCAGGAAAGTAATTTAGTAGTTTTGAATTGCTGGAATATAATGTATTCTTAGAGCAAAAATATAAGATTGGTTTAATTGTTACAGGATATGTATATATGTATATATACACACACACACATATTCAAGTATATAATGGCTCTCTGTAGGCTCTCCTAGCTCCACTTACCCCATCACCAAGAAACCATTGATCTGTCTTATAAAACAACAGATTGTTCTTTATTTTCCAGAGTTTTACACAAGTGATGTCACATGGTATTCTTTTTGTTTGAACTTATTTCAATTCAGTGTAATTATTCTGAGATCCAGCTATGAGGTAGGTACCAGTAGTTCATTCTTTTATAGTGCTGAATAGTATTCCATATATACCACAACTTGTTTATTCTTCCATTTCATGGAAATATTGTTTTGTTTTGCTCTTTTTCCAGATTTGGACTATTACAAATGAAGCTACTACAATCTTTTGTGTACAATTCTTTGTATGCTCATGCGTTTTCTGGGTTCTTGAGTAAATACCCAGATTCATAATGGCTGGGTCTTATGGGAAGTACATGTTTAACATTTAAAAAAACTGCTAACCTGTGTGCCACAGTGGTGGTACCATGTTATAGTCCCATAAGCAATATATGAGAGGTCCAGTCCATCTATATCCTTATGAACAGGTGGACACACTGTGTTTACTGTTTTCAACTATTCTATTCACAGCATAGTGGTATCTTAGTGTGGTTCTAACTTGCAATTCTCTGATGACTAATGACATCATTCACCTTTTTATGTATTTATTGGCTATTTATATTTTAACTTTGGTGAGCTATCTGCTCAAATCTTTGGCCCATTTTTAAAAATTAGGCTGTCTTCTTGTTTTTGAGTTTTAAATCTCTTTTTATAATACTCTACGTTTAAGTTCTATATCAGATATATACTCTGCAAATATTTTCTCCCAGTCTGTGGCTTTTCTTCATTCTCTTAATAGTGCCTTTCAAAATTTTTTGTTTTGATAAAGTCTGCTTTTGCCACTTAGCTTTTCTTTTCCTTGGTAACTATGTTTCTGGGGTTCTCGCTAAGAAATCATTACCTTAGAATCTCTGAGACTAGGATGCAGGCATCATGAGTTCTAAAAGCCTTCCAGGTGATCTCAGTTGGTAGCCACGTTTGAGAACTACTGTGTTAGGTGTGTGATTTATAGATTTCTACGTGAATTCAAATTATTGGGGATTTGTTTAAAATGCAGATCCAGATGCAGTAGGACCAAGGTAGGGCTCGTGATTCTGCACATCTAACAACAAAAACAAACACAAAGCCAGCAAGGCAGGCAGTCAGAAGCCAGACAAAGGATTTTGCCTGCTAGTTTAAAGAATTTAGGGATTTGAGCTTGGTAATAGAGATCTCCTACAGGGCTCATAGTAAATGAATTAACATGGTTTCATTTAGGTTTTATAGAGATCATGAAGTATGCATAAAATATAATACTTCAATCACGTAACCCATCTCACATATTCTGTGATCTAGGAAAGCAACTGTAATCTGTAAACTGCTGAGGTATAGAGAGTGTCACTGAATGAATGCTGGGGTGAGGGGACATGATAATGCCTAGAATGGCCTTGAACACCGCATGAGCTTTGATGCCAACACGTTTTTTCAATGTAGCAAGAGAGAGTTGGGTTTAGGGCTGTGTTAGCTAACATGGAAGTTAAATTTTAGATATATTAAGAGTGGGAAGCCTTTTCGCCATTCAAGAATAGATATTCCATGGATAGACCATTGGTTAAATGGGTGGTTGAGTTCAGGAGGAAGATCTGATCCAGGAGCACGTGTTTTGGAATTAGCAGGTATAAGGATAATTGAAGCCATGTGTGTGAATGAAATTGTCCATTGAAGAATATAGAACATGAAAATAATTTTTTAAAAGGCCTACAAAGGACTACTTTGGAGGTCACTCATGTCACATTTCAGGGGCATTGAAGGGCAAAAGCCTAAACACAGTGGAGTAAGGGGTGAAGAGTCTCTGCCCTCAGGGTCCTTATTGATCACCTCGTAGGGTAATTATCAGGCTGCAAATGCTAATTGCCTCCTATATTGCCCTGAGCATCTGGGACTATCCTCTCAGAATGCTGCTTCCAGGAATGATTCCCTCCCATGCCTATGGCTACAGGAAGAGTTGTGAGGTGTGAAATAGGCTGCAGACCCTAACCATTCTTCTCAAGTCAAAGGTCACAGACAGAGCCCCCCTGAGCTAGTTTTTTTTCAGAGGTCCAGTGCACAGGTGCTCACTCTGTAACCCGGTTGTTAAAACTTCTTCATACTTTTCTCTCAGCCCTCCAGCTCAGTGTCCTAACAACACTCCTGCAGGGAAAGGATTGACTCAAATTTCAGAAGTATCTCTCTCAACAAGTTGATTTTTACAGTCATACTTTTTACATTTTGTTTTCTTTCAAGTAACACACCTCACTCGTGGACTCATGTGCTGGGTTTGAAGGATCTGGGAAAATCTCTCCTGCTCTGCTGAACACAATCAGAAACATTTCCATTTTTGTTCGGATGGTATAAGACAAATCCCAAAATTGCCACGTATGTTTAAATGCTCAGTCTCCTGTGAGAAATACGTCTCCAAGTAGGTGATCATACCAGGCACCCTGTGGTCTCTGGATTCCTTTTATCTTTTCATTTTTCCCTTTTAGTACACGTGTAAATTAGATATGCCATTTCATTCAGCTTTGGCAAGGTAAGGGCGAAGTTTCTGTGGGTTTTTTCACTCAGTCCAAGCCCGCCAAAGGGTAGGGAAGTGAGCACCAGGCCCTGGTGAGAAGGGGGTCGTGCATCTTTAAAGAAAACTGCAGGAGCAACCTTAACCTCTCCTAATTTACATTTGGTGACATTTTGCAGAAATATTGAAACATTAGCAGTGACATAATGAAATTCTGCCTATCAGCCATGGAAGGAATAATGTTACTGTTAAGGTAACCTGTCCACAGTTTGTTATCAAGAAAATATTCTTGCCAAGAAACATATATTTAGTAAGGCATGATAAGGAGGGAATGTTTCACCCTCTTATATTTTCTCTCCTGGGCTATCCATCTTTCCCCACAGATTTACTGCACGATCACTCCCTTTACATGCTAATTACATGCAGGTCTGGCGAATTTGTTAGTGGTGACACTTCTGGGACCCAGTGGGACTGCAACTCATTATGTGGCAATGTCCAGATATATCAGATATTATTAGCTGTCATTAATCTGCTGTGGAAACTCTGAGTGCTAAGCAAGGGAGAGAGGAGAAAAGGGTGTGCAAATGAAGTCTGAAAACAGCCTGAACCCCAAAAGGTCAAAATGGAAATCAGATAAGAAGGGTACAACAACCAGCAATGGACAACACTTTGCTCCTGATTTTTTACTCTATTAGCTAAGAAGGTGTACCAGGAACGAGCAAAGAAACATCACTCAGCTATTTGGTATTGTAATACCCCTTGTGGCCATTTCACCAGAACAAGCCTTATAGTTTATTTATATACAATTATACATGTTACCCGTTATCTCATCTTAGACTTACAGAAACAGTAGAAGTAGACGTTTGACCATGGGACATATTTCATCTACAATATTGTGAAATAATTCCTAGGACAACATATTCTGAAATACAAAGCTCCTTGTTATTATGATTGTTTTAGTTGGTATAGTCTTTGGACTTATTTCTTAAGCTATTTCTCCTACATGAATAGCTCCTTATTCCCAGTCATGTCTGCATGCCCACATTCTAACTGTGGTTTAAGGCTCAGCTTAAATGCAATCTTCATAAAGATTTATGAGGTCTGACAATTAAGCTTGTAAATGTCTTAGAAAAAGTATTCCCTCATTGCTGAATATCACTATAGTCACCTGTGAAGTATTCTGCACTGACCCTGGCACCTAATGCACCTTTCAAAGCAGTTTTGGAACTCTTTTTCTGGAATAGTCATCAGAGCTGTCTTCATATTACTCTTGATGTCCTGAATGTAATCAAATGTCTTCCTTTCAATATTTTCTTCATCTTTGGGTAAAGAAAAAAAGTCACTGGAGGCAATATCGGGTGAGTAGGGAGGGTGTTCCAATAAAATTAATTGTCTTCTGGATGAAAACTCCCTCACAGACAGTGCTATGTGACCTGGTTCATTGTTGTGATCAAAGAGCCATGAATTATTGGCAAAAAGTTAGGTCATTTTTGTTTAACTTTTTACTCAGCCTGAAAAGCACTTTCAACTAATAAAATGGTTAACTGTCCATTTGGTACAAATTCATAATGAACAATCCCACTGATATCAAAAAAGGTAACAAACATTTTGATTCTTGATTTCGACTTATGGAACTTTTTTGGTAGTGGAGAATTGGCTGATTACTGTTATGTATTTTGACACTTTCTTTCAGGGTCGTATTGGCACACCAATGTTTCATCACTAGTAATAATATTGCCAAAAATGTCATCTTTCCTCTCCAAAGGTCTTGGCAAACTTCCGCTCTCCTTTGATTGTGTTCATTGGTGAGTTCCTTCAGGACCATTTTTGCAGACATCTTTCTCATCCCAAGACTTTCAGTTTGGACTTTTATGTTTCTCATTTGATGTCTACTTGGTCTGCTATGCTTCTCACAGTCAGCACACACAATTCAATGAATTTTTGCAATGTTTTCATCAGTTCTACTTGTTAGTGACCCTCTTGGCCTCTCTTCATCAGTGATACTTTCTCTCCCCTCAGAAAAATGTTTAATCCATTTGCACACTGAAGTTTTCTTCATGGCACCATCCCCATAATCTTAGACTAACATGTTCCTGATTTCACTTCTACTCTTACTAAATTTAACAAGAAATTTAATGTTTGCTCTTTGCTGTAATTCAAGCTTCAACGTTCTTCTGATGACATACAAAAACATGAAACAACAATAATTAATGCCTGTCAATAAGACACCACTGCATGTTCACACGAACACAACTGTGAGATGCTGATATACTGAGGTTATAAGGTTTTGTACAGTGCTGTTAACATACGTGCATGGAGGCAAGTTCCTGAATTTAATTGTCAGACCTTCATATATGACCCTTTAAAACCCATGTACTCTGTCTTCTGGTTTGTCATAAGACCTTTTCATGTTTTAATGATACATAACTATATAACTTACATTCAATGTATCTAGCTATCTCACTATCTACCCATCTATTCATGTAATTTCTTTTTGTAAATCATAGATCTTCAGGAGGAAATGAGAACATCACAGTTTGGCTTTGATTCTTAAGATGTTTTGGGTCTAGTAATAAAGATACAAAGGTAATTTTTATAAGAAGTACACAAATGCACATATATAAATGATTCCATAATGGAAATATGTATCATCTATGCATTTTAAATATATTTTATATATTTGACATGAACCCACACATACATATACATGCAAATGATAAAGATGTATATATTAAAGAAAGTAGAAATTAAACAGTATATTAAATACTTCATTTTCCTTATTTTCATCCATTCTTTGTTGTTGTAAGGACTTACCTACTCCTCTTTTTTCAGTTTATCCATTTCTCAGTTATCCCATAGTCTCTAATCAGGAGTTCATCTTCACATCCAGAGATTGAGTCAGAGCTCTAATACAGATGCCTTCTCAAGAGTGATCATTTTCTGAAAAATTACCTTGCAGAGATTTATAAGATTACGTAAAATATTTTTAGTTAATCAGCTAAGCAACTTTTGTGGTTTCAAATATTGTGAAGCACACCAGAATGCTCATGAGTATGAGTTAACTGAGAATGTGATTATTTTTCCTGCAATGGAGATGTTTCCTGACTACAGTAGATATGATTAGTACTCCA
This sequence comes from Arctocebus calabarensis, assembly GCA_963573935.1. Taxonomy (NCBI): domain Eukaryota; kingdom Metazoa; phylum Chordata; class Mammalia; order Primates; family Lorisidae; genus Arctocebus; species Arctocebus calabarensis. Next base: position 9,260 of record CAUYON010008698.1, read on the forward strand.
CTCATATTTGTTTAGTTTAACCTCAAAGGAATATATAGACAGTTATATTCAAGGGCAATGTCTTCCTACATTCTACCCCAGAGCATTATCCAGCTGTGGAAGCAACTGGGAATTCTCAATAAACAAGACATGAGAGTTGATAGATGAATATTCAGCTTCCTTGCATTTCATTGGGAAGAGTATGAAATATGTTCTCCATATTCTCTGAGACAGGCTTTTGCAGGACTCACAACTTCCTCTCCACTCTTCTTCACTCAGTCACCCTGCTTTCTGTGACAACCTCCCAAATAATCTATGTGTACTAAAATACATCTTAGTGTCTGCCTTTGACAGAACCTAAACTCTGACATTATCCTAAAAAGTGGCCCATCGTGATGACATGCTGGAATTGAATCGCCACTGATAGGATGGCAGCAAGTTCTAATAATGGTGATGAATAGAGTCACTGAGTCACAATTACTAATCCTCTTACCTGTGCTGGAATATGATAAGACACAGGGAAGAGGGAGACATCAGTATCTGAATAACATGATGATAAATGTTCATGTAAGAATTATGAAGTTGACTGAAATCTGCTAGTTGCTATACAAATTCTGATACAAGATAAGGATAGGTAGCATTAAATAACATAGTCAATTTACAATTCAAGGAAGATTTCCTTGTTAAAGTCAGATGTAACATAGAAGGAAAGACCTTGGATAAAGCCCTTTGAGTGTGCATTGGAGAAACTCTGTCCCCAGAACCACTTGGATCTTTTGAGCTAACAGGCTAATGGAAATGGCACCTTCTATCTATTTAAAAAATAACAACAACGGGCAGTGCCTGTGGCTCAGCGATTAGGGCACCAGTCCCATATACCGAGGGTGGCGGGTTCAAACCTGGCCCCAGCCAAACTGCATCAAAAAATAGCCAGGCATTGTGGTGGGTTCCTGTAGTCCCAGCTACTCAGGAGGCTGAGGCAAGAGAATTGCCTAAGCCCAAGAGCTGGAGGTTGCTGTGAGCTGTGACTCCACAGCACTCTACTGAGGGGGATAAAGTGAGACTCTGTCTCTACAAAAAATAAAAAATAAAAAATAAAAAAAACAACAGCAACAACAAAAATCCCAGCCTCCCCTTGCCTGCAGGTTCTATGAGGAATTCACATAAGGCAAAAGCTTCACAAAATATTGCTTTTATTCTTTAGACCTGCCTCCTTTCTGCTTATTGTGTATAGTCCAATAACTAGTGGACAATTAATCAGCTGTCAGCAGGGCTTGGGAAGAAATGGAGTATTTAAAAAATTCATCTCAGGTCCTGAGGAATATGAAATAGCAGGGAAAGGAAGAATATGAGAATAAATGGAGATGTTGACATAGGAGGTCCAGAGTACAAGGCTAGATAAAAGAGTCATTATTATTACTGGATACCTTTTAATGGCCTAGGATTTAACATGCTGGCAAGGGTATCTAAGCCTGTCTTGACCCGTGGATGGGATAGCTGTTTGGAGGCTTGGCACTGACATTGGTCTGTAATAAATGAGGTAGAGAAGCTCAAAGTGTTTGGCAGGTATGAGGGAATATAAAGCTCAGAGAGGTGAGCATGGTAGATCGGTCCTTACACAAGGTCAGTGAACCATCAGCCTGCTGCTATGTTCACAAGGAAGGGCCTTATGGACATTCCCTTTACTACGGGATAAAATTTCACAGTGAGAGGGTAAGCAGGGGTGATGGTAAAGGTGATCCTTTGAAGGTGGGTTCCTTGTGTTCAAGGAGAAGATATGATTTTGGAGCATTTTTTTACCTAAGAAATTTCCTTTTGGCCATTTTTACATATTTATTATATACTTAATCTTACATATGAGCTTTTTATGTAATATCATGGTATACTTAAGTTGGTGTATCTACATCTTTCAAAAATGATTTTAGTATCTGAATAACCTTCTTTCAATGTATTATATTAACCTTAATATGTGTGATTCTCTAATATTAAAATAACTAAATAGATATTTTGTCATATGGTTTTCCCATATTTAAAAAATCATCTTCTTAGAGTAAATTCTAAAATATAGCAACATTTGTTTAAATTATACATTTTGAAGGCTCTTGGAACATATTATAAATTATTTCCAAAAATATTTGAAGAAATTTATATTACCAAACATCACATATGAGTGAGTTACTCAGCATCATTGCCAGAAATGGGTAGTATAATTGAATTATTTTTTCCCATTTAAAAGAAACTTGGAGTGTAAAATTTTATATCAGTTTTTATTTGCTCATAAAAGTGACAAAACCCAACTCTCTTCCTAATGTCCTAGAAATGTTTGCAGCCAGAAAAACTTAACTGATTGTCCAAAACTCAGCTTGTTAATGACAATGTCAGAAGTTTAGTAAAATATCTGGATAGGAAAACTAAACCTGATGCTGCCTCAATTTAAAATTTTGCCTTTCCACTCCTGGTGCTGAAAAATTTTTTGGTTTATTTCCAAAATAATTACCAAAGTTAAAAGTAATATGAGGATAATATTTGAATAAAGATTTTGGAAAAAAATTACTCTGCTGACATTTATCATTTAAAAGTATTTCTGCAGTTCCTTACAGATAAATAAGAGAAAGTTTTGGAGGGGAGGGGCAAGATAGCCAACTGGAAGCAGTTTCGGCAGAGACTCCTGTCCAAAAGGAAAGATAATCTCCAGAAACTGCCCAATTGAGCTGAAGACTGAGAGCCCAGCACAGAGAGAGAGAAGTGATAACTGCAGGTTACCTCTGAGGCAAGCTGCGACGTCAAGAAACCAAGCTTCAGGCAGAAAAACTGAACTAAAGTTTTCTGCCATGCTGAACTTCCAGGACACTTCCCCCCCCCCCTTACCTGATGCACCAGGAGCCTGACGTCTGCTAAACAGAGGGAGGAGGACTTGAGCAGTGCCCTCCTTCCTATCTGCTGGACCAGGAGGCCAAACAGGTAAGAGACTCCGGGGCCCCACAGAACCCTTGCCAGCCCCCAGGCCAGGAACTCTGCCGGGACCCTACACAGTCTGATTGGGACCCCACTGGGTGTTGGCCTGCCGCCAGCAGCAGCCAGGAACTCTGTCAGGGCTCCCACATGGCCCGATTGGCACCCAGCTGGGTCTTGGCCTACAGCCAGCAGCGGCCAACAACTCCACTCCACTGGGACCCTGGTGCAGCCCTGATAGGCACCCTGCCAGGCCGTGGCTTGCCATCAGCAGCTGCCAGGAAGTCTGCCAGGACACCCCGCCCAGCTCCAATCTGTTCCCCAGGCCCACTACCCACAGTGGCCAGGAACTCCACAACACCAGGAATCCCCTGCGGCCCCAATTGGTGTCCCCTGGGGCCACTGCCCGTAGCAGCCAGGAACTCCTCCAGGACTCCCATGCAGCACCGATCTGTGCCCACCCAGCCTCGGCCTACCGCCTGCCAGGACCCCACCTGGCTCCGATTCGTGACACAGGCCTGCCATTCTCCCTCTGGAGCCTTCCTCCCAGTCAGAGACTGCTGGAGGCATGGGCTCCCTATGCAAAGGCCACAAGTGGCCCATCCCACACCCAGCTGCTTGATCTGGGCATGCCACATTCCAGAGCTGCTCCCACAGCCTGAACTACCCAGGTGGGGCAGTCCCAGAGCAGCAACATAGGGTCACTCGCTACAAAGATCCAGCAACAACAGAGTGATGCTGCCCGGGTCTGATCTGGGAGAGGCACCTCCCCAACTCTGAGGACAGTCATAGGCAACAGTGAAAAATAATCATGAGGCGGAATCAACAGAGAAACTCTGGCAGTATGAATAATCAGAGTAGATTAACTCTGCCAAGGAATGACAAGGTAGATACAGCACAAGATCCCTTGCATAAGCAAATGGCTGAGATGTCAGAAATTGAATTCAGAGTCTGGATAGCAAGATAAGATCAGTGGAATGGAGGAAAAGATGGAATTAGAATTTCAGGCAGTAATTCAAAAGATGACCCAAAAGATGTCTCAAGAATTGAACGAACTCAAAGACAAAATGACCAAAGATTTTGATACATTGAGACAAGAAGTTGCAGCCCTCAAAGATCTGAGAAATACAGTAGAATCCCAGAATGGAGCAAGCAGAAGAAAGGAATTCTGACATGGAAGACAAAGCTTTTGAACGCTCCCAAACTTCCAAAGAGGAAGAGAAATGGAAAGCAAAAATGGATCATTCTCTCAGACAGCTCTGGGATAACTTGAAGAAAACAAATATTCACCTTATAGGGATACCTGAAAATGATAAAGAGGCCTCACAAGGCACAGAGTCTCTTCTTTATGAGATTATGAAAGAGAACTTTCTAGACATGCCAAGAGATTCTGAAATTCAGATAGCAGACAGTTTCAGAGTCCCAGCATGACTCAACCCGAATAAGACATACCCCAGGCACATCATAATTAAGTTCACTAAAGTTAATATGAAGAAGAAAATGCTGAAAGCAGCCAGACGTAAGAAATCCATTACCTACATGGGGAAGACTATTAGAATAACTGCAGATCTCTCTGATCAAACCTTTCAAGCTAGAAGAGAATGGCCATTGACTTTTAATCTCCTAAAACAAAAGAACTTTCAACCCAGGATCCTGTACCCAGGCTAAATTGAGTTTCATTTATGATGGAGAAATTAAATACTTTAACGACATTCACATGTTGAAGAAATTTGCTGTAACTAAACCAGCTCTCCAGGATATTCTCAGACCTGTCCTCCATAATGAACAGCGTAATCCTCCACCTCAAAAGTAAACTCACCCAGAAACTTTTTATCCAATTTCAACTTCCACAGTGATGAAAGGATTAAAAATGTCCACTGGACTCTCTAAAGATTTATCATTTTTTCAATTAAGGAATGGTTTATTTGTCCTCGAAAGAGGCATAGGTTGGCTGACTGGATACAAAAACTCAGGCCAGATATCTGCTGCATACAAGAATCTCATCTTACCTTAAAAGATAAATTTAGACTCAAGGTGAAGGGATGGTCTTCTATATTCCAGGCTAATGGAAAACAGAAAAAAGCAGGTGTTGCAATCTTATTTGCAGATACAGTAGGCTTTAAACCAACCAAAGTAAAGAAGAATAAAGACAGACATTTCATATTTGTTAAAGGTACCACTCAATATGATGAGATTTCAATTATTAATATTTATGCACCCAACCAGAATGCACCTCAATTTATAAGAAAAACTCTAATTAACATGAGTAACTTTATTTCCTCCAGCTCCATAGTAGTTGGAGATTTTGGTACTCCTTTAGCAGTGTTGGATAGATCTCCAATAAGAAGCTAAGTAAAGAAATTTTAGTTTTAAACTTCACCGTTTAACATCTGGATTTAACAGACATCTACAGAACATTTCATCCTAATAAAATTGAATACCTATCTTCTCATCACCCCATGGAACATACTCCAAAATCGATCACATCTTAGGTCACAAGTCTAACCTCAGTAAATTTAAAAGAATAGAAATTATTCCTTACAACGTCTCTGACCATCATGGAATAAAAGTTGAACTCAATAATAACAGGAATTTGCATGCTCATACAAAGCCTGGAAATTAAATAACCTTATGCTGAAGGATAGATGGGTCATAGACAAGATTAAGAAGGAAATTAACAAATTTTTGGAACAAAATGACAATGAAGACACAAATTATCAGAACCTCTGGGATACTGCAAAGGCAGTTCTAAGAGGGAACTTGATAGCACTGCAAGCCTTCCTCAAGAAAACGGAAAGAGAGGTAGTTAACAACTTAATGGGACATCTTAAACACCTGAAGAAGGAAGAATATTCCAATCCCAAACCGAGCAGAAGATAAGAAATAACGAAAATTAGAGCAGAATTAAATGAAATTGAAAACAAAAGAATTACACAACAGATCAATAAATCAAAAAGTTGGTTTTTTGAAAAGGTCAATAAAATAGATAAACCTTTGGCTAACTAACCAGGAAAAAAAAGTAAAATCTCTAATTTCATCAATCAGAAATGGTAAAGACGAAATAACAACAGACCCCTCAGAAATTCAAAAAATCCTTAACGAATATTACAAGAAACTTTACTCTCAGAAATATGAAAATCTGAAGGAAATTGACCAAAACTTGGAAGCACGCCACCTACCAAGACTTAGCCAGAATGTAGTGGAAATGTTGAACAGGCCTATAAGAAGTTCTGAAATAGCATCAACTGCAAAAAATCTCCCTAAAAAGAAAAGCCCAGGACCAGATGGCTTCATGTCAGAATTCTACCAAACTTTTAAAGAACTAGCACCTATATTACTAAACCTCTTCCAAAATATAGAAAAAGAAGGAATACTACCCAACACATTCTATGAAGCAAACATCACCTTGATTCCTAAACCAGAGAGAGACCCAACAAGAAAAGAAAAGTATAGACCAATATCATTAATGAATATTGATGCAAAAATATTAAACAAGATACTAACAAACAGAATCCAACAACACATCAAACAAATTATACACCATGACCAAGTGGGCTTTATCCCAGGATCTCAAGGCTGGTTCAATATATGTAAATGTATAAATGTAATTCAGCACATAAACAAATTAAAAAATAAAGACCATATGATTCTCTCAATTGATGCAGAAAAAGCTTTTGATAATAACCAGCATCCCTTCATGATCAGAACACTTAAGAAAATTGGTATAGAATGGAGGTTTCTTAAACTGATAGAGGCCATCTACAACAAACCCACTCCAATATCGTATTGAATGGTGTTAAAATGAAATCATTTCCACTTAGATCAGGAACCAGGCAAGGTTGCCCATTGTCTCCATTGCTCTTCAATATCATAATGGAATGCCATTGCAATCAGGGAAGAAAATGTGATCAAGGGTATCTCCATAGGGTCAGAAGAGATCAAACTTTCACTCTTCGCAGATGATATGATTGTATATCTGGAAAACACCAGGGATTCTACTAAGTCATGGAAGAAGCCCAAGTGCCCATTGATCCACGAATGGATTAATAAATTGTGATACATGTATACCATGGAATACTATGTAGCCTTAAAGAAAGATGGAGACTTTACCTCTTTCATGTTTACATGGATGGAGCTGGAACATATTCTTCTTAGCAAAGTATCTTAAGAATGAAAGAAAAATTATCCAATATACTCAGTCCTACTATGAAGCTAATTTAAATATGAAAGCTATAACCCAAGTATAACACAAGAATATGGGAAGGGAGAGGAGGGAGGACATTGAGGTGGAGGGAGAGTAATTGTTGGGGCCACACCTATGGTGCATCTTAGAAGGGTACAGGTGAAACTTAATAAATGCAGAATACAAATGTCTTCATACAATAACTAAGAAAATGCAATGAAGGGTATGTAAATGAAGGGTATGCTAAACAGTTTGATGAAAACATTTCAGATTGTATATGAAACCAGCACATTGTACCCCTTGATTGCACTAATGTATGGAGCTATGATTTAATAAAAAATGAATGAAAGAAAGAAAGAAAGAAAGAAAGAAAGAAAGAAAGAAAGAAAGAAAGAAAGAAAGAAAGAAAGAAAGAAAGAAAGAAAGAAAGAAAGAAAGAAAGAAAGAAAGAGAGAAAGAAAGAAAGGGAGAAAGAAAGGGAGAAAGAAAGGTGGTGAGTAGAAGAAGCCAGTCAGAGTCAGTGCCTAGCAATAAAAAAAAATAAGAGAAAGTTTTCTCTGTTGTTGCAAGGGTAGGATCACTCAATTTTGTAGTCTTTTACACAATTGCTGAGCATATGTCTGAATGATTTTCTTGAAATGAAACTGATAGGCTTCTTCTCCCGTGTCATTTTTTTCTTTCCATATCCCCTTACTTCTTCCTTTGTTCACTCTAACTCTACCTATTTCTATAGCATCAGACTTGCATAATATGATGTCTCTGCACACTCGTCACTGTGACAGCCAGAGTGTCAACATCCAGAGTCAGCTCCCTGAACTGCTTTTCCTACCTGTGCTATGAATACTGTGCTAGTTCTTGAGCCAAACCTATTTTGTTGGGTTCTTTATCATTCACTACTCTACAGTTAAGTCATGCCTCTACTTATGAGATCCTGAGTCCAGCTATTACAAATTGATTTATTTACTCTTCTATTTTCTTCTGCCAGTTACAATCTAGGGCCTTGGATTTGTTTTTATAAAGCACCTCTTTCACAGAATTTTCTTTGCCTTCTCTCAATCCATTATTTAGCCAACCAATGGCATAATACTTTAGATTAATCTTACTTTAATCTTTCTTTCTTTTTATTACTTCCTGATATAATTTCCAATATTTGATCATTCATTTGAAGCCATATCAAAGTTCGGTGTGCCCTTTCCATTGATGCCTTCTCCTTTAGAACTGAAGCCTGGATGATGCTGCTTGCAGGTGGATCTTCCCAAACAATGCTTGAAGTCATCCTGGCGCCTCTAAAGGCAGCTAGCCAGCAGGATGGGTTCCATATGTAATTTTCAAATTCTAGAAATAGGACTATTTTAGTAAAAGGTCAGTGCAGAAAATAGAGATCACTTTAGGCATTTTAAAGCAAAAAGGGCTTAAAAAATAAACAGAATAAGGGAGCAAGAAATAAGAAGGCAATTCTAGAACTACTCATTTAAAAGCAAACAGATGCAATTCAGGGACCAGGAGCTACAACAGTGCTGGGTCTCGACCCTCACACTTCATGGCCTTTCTTTGTGTCATCATCGACATCAAGAAGTTAACTTTTGTTGTGCCTTTCCCTTCCAGATTTTATGAAAGCGTAACAGGTTAGAAGGGCTTCATTTCTAGCTGGAGCCCTATTTGTAAGGCAGCCTAGGAAATGCAGATTTTAACTTTCCAGCTCTGTAGCACAGGGAGGACTATAGGATGGAGGTAGAGGTGGATGCTGAGCGCCAGTCAACTTGAGCCAGCCCAAGGACTACAGACTTGGCCTCCTGCCGTCTTTAATGCTCTGCCCTCTCCCTCTTGAGTGAGCTCCCCTGAGCAATGCTGTGTTGGAAGGACTGTCTCTCCAACTCTTTCCAAGTCACTCTGCTGCTTACCCATTGTGCTGTTTCCTGGTGGCTTGTTATGCTTCCTACAAAGTCAAGTCAAAATGCCTTCCATGATTGTTTCAGCAAGACTGGCTTCCTGTCAGGAATTCAGAGTTCCTAGCCAATAAGAAAGTGTTTTTTTCTACCTCTGATAACACTCATTTATTTCTCTTCTATTAAACAAACAATCAAGAAAAAAATACAAACTTGAAATGTTTCCCTTTTCTCATTATTCTTAAGTTAATTCCAAATATTTGATGCATAGTTTAAGAATGTCAAAGGAGAAGCTGAAGAGTGTATGGCATGGTGAATGAAGCCTGTCTTATTATTACCAAATTATTCCTTTGTCAGTTGTATATTCACATACCCTTAAGTGTTGCCCAGATGCCTTGACCACACTGTTCATTTTGCAAGGGCCTTCATCTGTTCGTTTGAACAGCCAAGCATTAGGGTTTGTGCTATCTCCCTCAAAAAAAATCCCTCAATGAATTTACTGCCTGCCTAGACAGGCTGAAACACAAATCATTCACAAAGTACAAATATTTGAAGATTGAGTAGGTTTAAAATTCTTTTTAAAATCTTATTTTCTTTACAGTTCATGCATATCCTTTTACTTATAAAAAGACATTTTGTGTATTTGAGTGTGTATCTTGTTTAAACAAATTATGTGCAGATCAATTGAGAACAATAACAAAATCACATGTAAATATGTGGGCAAGGTATGGACAAGAAAAACAGAAAAATCCAGGGTAATGTTGCCTATATATCAACATTGTGATTTAAATACCTGTGGGCTATAGCCACATACATATCCCCTCCAGTAGAGAAGAATCAGTTTAACCAAATACTCAAAAGACTATAAAACACTAGGTGGTTTTTACTTAAAACCTGGAGTAGCTTTCAGCCCACATTATAAGCTGAAATATGCATGGATGTTAGGAAAGTGACCTAAATAAGTGAAGTTGATCGGGTGAGAAATGAAATATCAGTGACACTCATTCTCACTGAGGATTAGTAAAGAATGACAGAGGCTGTGGTGTACTGGAGAGCTCCTATTTGGTCAGAAGGACTGACTGATATTTGGAAAGGTAAGCCCAGATCCTGAAGTATAGATTTCTATGGGATATGTCCTAACTTTTAAATATCGCTGATTAATGCAGTTATAAATAATAACATCAACATTGCAGGCTAACATATATATATCAAAATGGGATTTGGCTTGGAAATACTAGGTTTTGACCACTTTCTCCAGTTGTCATTGGAATATAGGAAACTGTGGGATGAGGGAGCCCTGGGTACAAGAAGAATAATTAATTGAGGAGCTACATATAGGAGCCACTCTGTGCCATCCACATTCACTAGCTAACTCCTTCTAGTCCCTCCCTAATGTCATTTTCTCCAGGAAGCCTCTTCTAACCAACCTTCCCCTGCACATCCTCCCACCCCCAGATGAGGTGATATGCTCCTTTGTGTTTCCAATGTGAATTTGACTTTCATTATCAAAATCCTCATTAAAGTTACCATTACTATGTATTTGCTTAGCCATCCATCTTCCTGGCTTCACCAAAACTCCAGTATCCAGGGACTTTGTTTATCCTTTCCATCATTTTATCCTTGGTCATTGCAGTGAAGCTGTTATATAATAGATGCTTAATAAACAATGGATAAGTAAGAAATCATATGTAGATTACAAAATACAGATGTGGACAGCTATATTGTTCTAATCATAGAAGTACCATGAGCCTACAGAGCATAGATTTCATCATAGCATGATTACTGTGTATAAAAAAAACAGAATTAGTATTTAACAAACTGTCACAGCTCAATGATCAGAGTTGCTGTATTTATGTGTATGTATGTGTAGATACATACCCAGTCAAGTTGCTGTATTTATGCTGTATGTATGTGTAGATACATATCCAGTCAAGTTATACAGTTATTTGAAAAATATTTGCTTTAATTGGGCTTTGATATATATGTTTGTGGGGCTATGAGGTCAACTATTTTACTTGGCCTCATCAGTAAATTTATTTCTAAATTTGAGTCATTTTTTAATTGTCCAATTGAGTGCTCAATTTACTTCATTGGTCAAATTTGTATCAAAAGTGTTCAGAGACCATTCTGGGTCTCTCCTCTTCCTTGAAAGTATGAAAGTGAAGCTGCTTTAATTCTTACCCCTATTGTCTTGAGTGAAATGGATCACACTCAGGGAACTAATGGGTTCACTTCACTGGCAATTTTTAATTTAAGGGAAAAATTTGTAGGATTAGGTGATATTACGAATTAAAAGATAATTGTTTCTGACTTTTTTCTCAATAATTGTGTGTGTGTGCACGCATACACGTGTGTCAGATATATGCATGAATTTTGCTCTAGATCAGTGGTTCTCAGCTTTTCCTCATGCCACATTTTTGTGGCAATTACTATAGTAAGTATTTGAAAATAAGCATTTTATTGTCTTCACTGAACCATCCAGCTGACTTCATTTTCTATTTCAGGACTTTAGTTTGCAATGCGTCTAATTGGCCCGGTTGTATCAGAGATTACATGTACTGTTTCAGAGAACACACTTTTAAAATCATTGTGACAGCGTCCTACAAGTTTCAAAATCAAATTAATTGAAAAAAAAAAACTTTGAGTCTCTGTCACTTCCCTTATGTGTTCGGATATAAAGCACTAAATCAAATCAAAGTGAGCCACTTCAGTTGTTCTTTAGAGATTTTATTCCTTAAATGAAAGAAAAAAGTGGGAACAGGTACGTGACACCATCTCACTTTTCAAGAAACACATGCAATTAAATTGCATGGCTCATGGTCCTGTATCATGCTGGTATTATTTATTAATAAATAACCTTAACACAAAGAGATGTAAAGTACAAATACATTTGGTTGTTTGGAGAGTGATTAAAGCTAGTTCCGAGACAGTTGTGCTGTAATGTAGGCATGTGAACTTCAAACCAAATTCTTAGAAAGAAAAGAAAAAATGTTCACATATTGCTTCAAATGGTTTATTAGCTACTATGACAAGCAGCATGTTGATTACCACAATCATTTACAGCTTCAGTTTTTTCCCACATTTCCCAAAATGTGTCCCTAATTTCACTTTAGATAAACATTTTAACTAGTGAAACAATCAATGCAGATTGTTTCGTGATCTACTCTACTGCTGCAATTGGTAATAAGTGAGATGGTGGCATATCACAGTCACATTTGGCTGCTATGAATAAGCCTGGCTTTAAATTCTTTGCCCAAGGAAACCATCCAGAGCAACGGTTCTCAATCTGTGGGTCGTGACCCCTTTTCTAACAATGAAAATACATGTGGCATTAGGAAGGTTGAGACCCACTGATATAGAGCAAAATTCGTGCATATATCAAAGTGAGCCACTTCAGTTGTTCTTTAGAGATTTTATGTGTGTGTGCACTCCCACTTGTGTGCACACACACACAAAATTATTGAGAAAAAAGTCAGAAACAATTATCTTTTAATTCATAATATCACCTAATGCTGCAACTTTTTCCCCTAAATTAAAAATTGCCAGTATTCATGACAATTATAACAGGCCATGAATGTCCTAAATTAAGTAAGTAAGGAATGTATTTAACACTCAAAGGATCCCATCGTTCAGTGCCTTAAGCTACCACCTGGGACTTAGGGCAGTTCATCTGATAATTTTGGTGATCTCCATTCAACTGTGTGGATGTTGGAAGTCAGAGCAGTTTGGCCCACTTATAGTTTAGGATGCTTTTTAATTCCCTAAGTTTCCCTTGTAAGAATCCTTTCTCAAGGACTTTGTACAACTTCAGAAAATTTGCTAAAGAAATACTAAAATCAGCCCTAACATACTTACATTGTTTTTAAAAAAATTTATGATCCCTTATACAATCAAGTACTTTCCTTGTACTGACGTCATGTATTGATGTCATCCAATAGAACATGTTGCTTTCCTTTGTTTAAATAGCACAAAGCAGCTAATTCAGATGCTTTAGGTGGTACATGTGGTACACAATAGGAACCAAGGATACTCAGAATGAATCTGCTTTCTAATATGCCTGAGTCGTGTCAGATGGGTGACTATATAATTCATTGTCCAAACTGATTTTATTATGGAGTAAAATGTATAATTACCCCAGGGGGAAAAATGCATGAGGTAGGAGTGAAAAAATGGGGACCATCCTGGGAAAACTGGAATTTTCTTCCAAAGAATTTATAGTTCTCCCCTTTTGCAATCCTTAGTCCTATCTTTTTGATGATGCATGCTACATTTTTGATGTGACAGCACTACTCTTATTTCAGCACACACATAGAATTTTTACCAAGTTGTGTTGATGATTCTGTGCTATTTCATTTGGCCACTCTGATAAAAATTAAGCATTAATAGGTGGTTGGTGGGGATTGGGGCTGCAGACTGTGACAGTGAGCATGCCAGCACTCTATCTAGCAATCACACCGTCAACCTCAATGTCAGTTGCAAATGCCTGTCATCCACTGAGTTATCTGCTCCTTCAAATAGCACTTGGTGATTTGACGTGGTATTTTATGATTACGTTTCTCTCACCATCGCTCCTTACTGTAACTTCAAACTTCAGATGGAGAGACAGGGAGCAGTTGATTATGTACTGAATAAGAGCCAAAAAGTCTATGAGCTTTGTTTTTCTTTTCTGGAAGCTTTGTTACCACAGAAAAGATCTTTGAGCAAATACTTCCATTGGGTCCTGAACACCAAATGTCAGTGAGTCATAATGAGTAATACTAGGTGGTGTTTATGCTTTGGCCTCTTTGCTGTATCCTGTAGGCTGGCAGAAATCAGGCCAACTGAGTAATTGCTATAATGCATTCCCTTTTCATAATATCTGTAATGAATCTTTGTTGCTTTGCACTGGAGTTTGCATTCCAGCATCCTTTCATGCCAAGCCTGGTGATTACTTTAGGATTCTGAGCTACAAGCATAATTATCTCTCAAGAAGTCATTGGGGACTCTTGAAAGGAAGGAGGAAGATAGAAGAATTCTAGATGAACGATTAAGGTATTTCTTTGGTGGTATAAGTAGTATGTGGGGATGCTTATGTGCCAAGTGTTTGAGAGTCAGGGGGCTTGATGTTTAAGCTCTGATGTTGACCAGAGAAATGGCCGAAGATTAAAATATTAAATAGATTATACTCCTTTTCTCTCCGTGACATAGAAAAGCTTTGTTATTTAAAACCAGATATCACTTCGTTTTAGTTCAACCATAGTCACTTTTATCCATCAGTTAACTCACATTTTGTCATATTTTTGAATGAAGATTTGATTTCCAGATGTCCTCAAAGATCGCCTTCCCTAATAAAGCTGAACAATTACACTACCCTTGACACAGGCCTAGGGAGTGAGGCTTGGCCTGGAAGAACACACCAGGGACTAAATGGAAAGCCAGAGGAGAGCTAAGTGGAGTTAAGTTAGTAACAAATGGCCGTCGAAATGCACCAGAGATAAATAGAAAAAACACATCACAAAAAATAAATAAATAAATGACAAGAAGTTAGGTCAGTATGATTTCATGATTATTGCAGAAAAGTAAATAAAAATCATTTGATTGTTTACATTTCTGGCTTGCTTCAGTGCTGTGTCATCTATTACCAGTTCTGTTTATAGAAAACATTGCTTTTGTGAAAACATGCTTGTAATGAAAAATGAAAGCCCTGGAAAAGCATTTCATTGGGAAACAAACTGAGAGATTCATTCCCCTTGGAAGCCTTCTATACAAAGGCTCCATGTCTTTCAGAGTCAAAATTGTGCTTAGTCTTTTAATAAGCCACTTAATATATTTATCTTCCAAGGAATTAGAGAAAAAAATCAGAGGCCCATTATTTCCTATTATGTTATGGCAGAATTTACTACTTCATTAAGTATTACTTTTTTTTCCTTTTAGCCAACTAAAAATAGAACTGTCTCTCAAACATTGACCTAAACGAATGTGGTAATATAGTAATGTGTAGGCTTCTTATTCAAAATTAAGTTACTTATTCTAAAATACTGTCTGTGTAAAGTAAATAGATAGGATCATGTGGTCACATGACTGTAGGGTGACAGGGTGCAGTTTTGCATTAGAATATACATTGCATCCATAAAGCCTTCTTCAGAAATGTCATTAGATTTTTTTATGAACTGGTAAATATAGTATATAGAACACCCAGGGGATTTCCATATAGCCGCCTTTATTCCCACACGTCCCTAGGAATCATAAATGGTTGTCTTCCTCTGAAATGGATTAGGACAAATTACATTAGGACATGATTGTGAATCTGATTAAGGTGGAACACGGTTGGGTTTTTTCACTCCTTTGGGATGACCATGTTTTCATATAACAAGCAGAAGATGAAGAAGCCTTTGGCAAGATGTTTCAAAGGCATGTTTTCTGTATGCATATGAAAAAGCATTTTCATGTTAATTTGAAAATTGGCCCATGCCTTTAATTTCTGTACCTAGCTGAGACGAAGCTTGAAGCACAACCTGCTGAAGTATAGAATACATTTCAACACATTTCAGAGACTGATTTGGGATTTCAGTGAAAACATGTGAAAAAGGAATTTCCATGCATAATTTCTTCCAGGAGAGGAGAGACGTTGAAGGGATTTTCCATTGACTAAAAATCTTTAAGAAAGAAAGAAAAATTACTTTCATGAATGGTGTTGATACTTTATAAAAATTAAACCATGTCACACTATTCAGTGAAACAAAGGGTCAACCATAAGACAATGCATATTACCTCATTATGAAACAGAAGTGACAAATATTGGTCATTGGCTCAAATTGGAAGCTGGAGAGGGATGAGGGGATTTTGATAATAAGAGAATATGAAATCATAGTAATGATCCATTTTATCAGAAATTTTAAAACAAACAATTGAAACTAAAGTGAGCTATTCTCGAGTTATTAGTAACCAAGATTTTATACACAAGTGTGTGTGCTTACAGGGGGATTTAGTCTTAGTTTCTTGGACTTCTCATCCTTGAATGCTTAGATCAGTGATTCTCACTTTGTAGCCTGCTAGAATCATCTGGGGAGATCTTAAAATTTCCATATCCAGGCTGCTCCCCAAGATCAATTAATTAGAATCTCTAAAAATGGTATTAACATTCAAAAAAGTGATTCTCTCAAGTGATTCTCTTGCTTCAGCCTCCCAAGGACCTGGACCTATAGGCGCGTGCCACCACGCCCACCTAGTTTTTCTACTTTTAGTAAGAGATAAGGTCTCGCTCTTGCTTGGGCTCATCTGGAACTCCTGATGTACACCTACTTTAGCTTCCAGAATGCTAGGATTACAGGGGTGAGCCACTACGCCCATCCTAGATAAGATTCTGATCTTGTTGTCATGGGTTTGTCAACAAGTGGCAAAGCATTGCTGTTCGTTTTGATGCTTGACATTTGAAAGCATCTACGCTTTATATTCCTCAAACATTTGATTCAAAGTCATTAGATATTTACACTGGCCCCAAGAGTACAGGGTTGCTGGATAGAGATATATAGATTATAGGAGACATCATTGTATCTGTATTTGCTCTAGATTTTTCTCTCTTGCTCAACCATTTTTTCTAAGTTTAACCAAATGTTCTTTCCTAGGTGGTAGACCTTAGATTGGTCCCCAGTCTCCTGGCTACAGACCCGTTCTGGTCTGTGGCCTGTTAAGCACAGGGTATAGAGCAGAAGATGAGTGGTGGGGAAAGCAAAGCTACATCTGTATTCACAATCTCTCACCACTGCTCTCATCTCCACCTGAGCTCTGCCTCCTATCAGATCAGCAGAGACATTAGATTCTCATAGGAGCACAAACCCAGCTATAA
Organism: Arctocebus calabarensis; assembly: GCA_963573935.1. Classification (NCBI taxonomy): domain Eukaryota; kingdom Metazoa; phylum Chordata; class Mammalia; order Primates; family Lorisidae; genus Arctocebus; species Arctocebus calabarensis. The sequence continues at coordinate 26,085 of CAUYON010008698.1, forward strand.
ACTGAGCATGTGAGGGATCAAGGTTGCATTACTTCTTATCAGAATCTAATGCCCCACCTCACCCCATCCATCTTCCATGAAACTGGTCCCCAAAACTGAAAAGGTTGGGGATTACTGCTCTACAGGACGACCAGTTTCTCCCACCCCATCCTATTTCGGCTGCTTCTCCTGATTTCATAACCCTATCTTTGAGGTTTCAACTGGCTTCAGGATCAAGGACCCCTAGTGATATATAACCCTGTGAAAATAAAGCACTTATTTTGGATAAGGACTTGCAACATTCTACTTGCTTGTTTTCATAGACTACAAGTGGTGGACAAGACAAACTTATATCAAGTAATTTACAAGTAATGAGAGTTTTAGACCCTTTAAAAATAAAGGCAGTAGAAAACAAAACTTTGAAATAAAACTTTGAATTTTTTTTTTTGTTTGTTTGTTTTGAGACAGAGCCTCAAGTTGTCACCCTGGATAGAGTGCTGTGGCATCACAGCTCACAGCAACCTGTAATTCCTGGGCTCAAGCGAGTCTCTTACCTCTGCTTCCCAAGTAGCTGGGACTACAGGTGCCCACCACAATATCTGGCTATTTTTTGGTTGCAGCCGTCATGTTTGGTGGGCTGGGGCTGGATTTGAACCCGCCAGCTCAGGTGTACATGGCTGGCGCCTTGGCCCATTGAGCCACAGGTGCCGAGCCAAAACTTTGAATTTTTTAATGACCTTTGCCTACTCACCTCACCACTCAAATGTCTGAAGACAGAAAATTCTGCTTTAAGATTTGCATATAAGATCCTGTTTCTGCTGCTTGGACCATAGACACTTATACCAATGCTATTTAAAACAATGAGTCAGTAAACAACTTCATCTGTGATGAGCTAAGATTGTAAATTATTTATTGCTTTCTTCATTGAGAAGGTATTGTAAAAAAATTAGATGAACAAAATGGACGTCTATGATATGATGTCATCTTTGTTTAGTTTCTAATTTCAGGAAGTAAGAGCTGATTGGTTTAGCTTGTCTCAGTCTAGCTGGTCAATTACCTTCTAGCATAAACTCTTATCTCATTGAAGAAAAGAGTTTGCAGTAAAGTACCAGATCAAAGAAGTTTCCAATGACCTTGACAAGCACCTGTTGCTTTGCTTAAAAAAAGAAAAAGACATATCACTCTTTTGTTTATTTTATGGATATATGAAGACCTTTTATGTTTTAGGCACTGTCGAGCATATATAGATGAATAAGATATAATCCCTGCCCTGGAAAAATTTCAGTGAAGTTTTAGCTTGTTCATATCTTGGTGATAAACTGTCCTATTTGCAATAAAAGAAAATAAATCAATATATTTAAAGTCAGGGAGGGGTATAGCATCAGTTAGTTAACAATAGACATTTTATTTTGAAGTGAAGATTTGCTTTCTGTTTCATCTTATGAATTAAAATGTTGATACCTTGAAGTAAATTAAGAACAGATAATAACCAATGGGTATAAATTACTTATAGCAGGCATATAATTTTCTTTTATGATGACCATATTTTGATAAATTTTTGCTTGTTCAGAAGATTATCATACAAAATTAGTAATTATTTGTATTAATATATGTACATTTTAAAAACTACTCAAATTGTTTAAAATATTTTCTCCTCTTATATCTTAACCTGTCATAAGCATACTTTAGGTACATATATGTGTGCATACATATATTTCATATTTATATATTTATAAATATATGCATTTATAGCCATCTGATTTATCAATATGCAGTGATAACAATGCAAAATTACAGATGTATTACAAAAGTCTCTTTGTCCAAACTATAAAATATAAGCCACATATGTTAATTATCTCTTCTACCAGACTGGAATCTCCGTAAGCTTAGAACTTAGGTTTGCTTTGTGTTAGTAAATTCTGTACTGTCTAGTACTCTGCTTAGACCGTGGTAGCTGTTTGATTAGTAGATGCCCTATAAAACTACATTATTAGTAGTAGTAATTCTAATAATAATTAGTAGTAGTAATACTACTACCGAAAATAATAATTTACATTACTGATCTCTTACACAATATCAAGATTTATGCCAAGTGATTTATACAAATTAATTATTTCAAGTTTAAAAACATTTCCATTTCTTTGTACCATTATTATCCCCATTTTTCACATGAAGAAAATGACCAAGGTTCTAAAAATGTAGAGCAGGTGAGGTGCCCATAGCTCAGTGAGTGGGGCGCTGGCCACATACACCAAAGCTGGAGGGTTCGAGCCCAGCTTGGGCCAGCTAAACAACAATGACAACTACAACAAAAAATATAGCCAGCGTTGTGGTGGTGCCTGGAGTCCCAGCTACTCAGTAGGCTGAAGGAAGAGAACCACTTAAACCCAAGAGTCTGAGGTTGCTGTGAGCTGTGAGCCATGGCACTCTATCCAAGATGACAGCTGGAGACTCTGTCTTAAAAAATAAATAAAATAAAATAAAATATAAAAATGTAGAACAAAGTTGGTAAACTTGATTTGAAAACAATTACCAAAATATAATTCCTTTAAAAAATTACCTTCAACTAATTCAGCTCTAACAACCTTCAGCGTCAACATCTGTGTTTAGTTTCTAATTTCGGGAAGTAAGAGCTGATTGGTCTAGGTATGGTATCTCAGACACTCACCCCTTAGACTTATAAGTGTGTCAAGGAAAATAAAATAGTACAGTTTTGCTTGTCTGACTGCCTTTGTATCTTCTTTTGTAATAGCATCTTCATTTTTCAATGATGAATCAACTTTCACAGCTTTCAGTTCATGACTCTAAATTCTGAAGATGGACAATTGCTGAATCACTGTTAACCCCAGGAAATCTGCTGGAAATCTTAAAATAGCAGAGTTCTGTGTCTGCTCTGGCTGTTGGTAGCCACATTGTTTTTTCAGCAGGAGGGAAGATCCTTTCCAAAAGCAAAGCCAACATCAGAAATGAAAAGGAAAAAAGTGATTCTTCCCATGGTCCATTGAGCATGTGGGTCTAATGATTCCTGAATCTACAATAGAAGTTTAGCCAGTTTGATTTTAGTTTTTGTCACCGGCAATCAAAAATGGATGAGTGTGGTGGGCATCTACTGGCCACCTTCAGGGAATGTGAATAGCAGACATCCTCCAGATGATAGCTCTTTCATGGTCTGCTTCTGCTTCACAGAACTGCCTTTTCTGAGGTCAGACCCTGTCCAGAACAGCCCAAATCAGATGAATATGCACAATGGAAGTCCAGGCATCTAACCGTTTGGGTCCGATATGGAGCTTCTGGCCAGTATTCGCTCAGAGCTCCCTGCCCAGTTGGCAGACACTTCCCTGTTCAGCTTTTCCTGCATGCAGCCTGGCTCTTTCCCTGTTGCCCTCACAGATGATAATCCCTAATGAACTTTTTGCACTCAAACTGCCAGTATCTGCCTCCAGAGGACTCACCGTGCACTAAAGAGTAGATGCCCACTGAGTACAAAGTCTATGTAGAGATAGAATAAACAGGAAAATGAACATACAGATTTGCAGTTAGGAATGAGGTGAAGATAGAAGCAAAGGAGGCAATAGAAATGAAGAAAAATAGCTGTGTTAAGCTAACAGATGATCTTTTGAAGTTATACTGTTATTTATGCACTAAATAACACTTTTTTAAAGTTGCTTTTCTGAAGATTTCCATATCGTTCTAAGCAATTGAGAAATGCCAAGGGTTGGATAAAATTTCCATTGAAATTAATGGAAGCTTATTTGAAATACAGACATTGGAAATGCAATGGAATTATTAGCTTTAAAAATTGATAATTTATTTTTCAAACCCAATGTTTAAATGTTCAAATATGTTAAATTTTGTAAGAAAGTCTATCCTTTTCGTAAGAGGGAAATTGAGGCAAGATGTCCAAGGAATTCAAGAATGCATTGATGGCATTTAGTAAGGTTGTAAAAGGGGGGTTTATATTATGATTGTCTAGATTCTATGATTGTATTCTCTCTAACTCATTCAGAATCTCCTCCTCGTGTTTCCTCAAAGTCTAATCCCACAGTTTGAGAATCATGATAAAGATAAACCAAGATCAGACATGTTAAGAGAGTGTTATGGCAACTTTATTTTTCATACGTTCCTCCAATAATTCACTCTCATCATGTACAGAGGAGAATACACAGTAACAGCATTTTCTGTAGCAGACCCCCCAGTTGTTGAGTTTCCTTTCTCTGCAAAGATCAGCCCAGACTTTCTCATACTATTTCACAGGTATTTTTAAAAAAGGGAGGTTCCCCTTTCCTCTCTCTTTTTCTTCAACTAGTGGCCTCTTTGCCAATGAGAGCTTTGTGAAACATAGTTCTGAAATATATATTAAAGGTTCTTCTTTCTCTGAGTAGGAGTATCTCCTAGACCAACAATGTGGGAGGAGTAAATAATAAGTGGAAAATTATACAGGAAGGGAATAGCATTCAGACCACAGAATGTACGTATTGAAATATTGATTTTCTCTTGTCTTCTTTCTCTGTCTTCTTTGAGCTCAACTTTTCATTATCAATATAGACACTAGGTGCTATAATACTTGTATTTAAAGAGATATGCTACTGATTTTGCTCCTGGATTCTAGGTCCCTAATCATTTTAAACAAATACCCATTTCTGATGGTTGTCAATATGAAAGTTAATGATTCTACTAGAGCACTTTAATATGTAAACAAGTCTCTTGTTACTTCCTTAGGTCAATGAAATAAGTACCCACGGGCTATGAAGAAAAAAATTGTTAAGTCATAGTAATAATTGTATCTTTTCTTTGTTTCATTGTTAAAAAACAAGCAAAATTAACCTTTGGTAGTTAAGATTTCCATTAAACACAAAATTATTTTAGACCTATGGAATTCCTAAGATTAGACAGTTACTATCTCTACAGTATATTTCATTGAGTTATAGTTCTTATCATTTAGTAATTGCACTGTTTATCCTAGTTTAGAAAAAATAACAACTAATCCCTTTATATATTTTTATTTCACTTTCCATACAAGTTCATTGATGCTGGTATCAATGTGTAACCAATGTTTTTCATGAGAAAAGGCCTTTGTATTTGCATATGTTCCTTTCACTGAAGCTGCAATTGTCAGTGCCACTGGGGTAGACAGTAAAGAAATGTAAGATCCTCAATCAAGTTCTCTGAAGAACATTTTAACAGTTGACACCTTTACTCTCTTCTCCGAGATGGCACAATGAAAGCTTAAGAGAAAGTAGTCAATCCCAGTGTTTTTATTTTGCTTTTCCTGAAAAATAATGGTTCTTAAGAACAAGGACAGAGAGCAAAGGGAAAAAGAGAATTTGAAGTAAGTACAATGTGTATAGTATAGACAAGTCAATGCTTCTATGCACTCCCTTTTTCAAAATTTTGGCCAACCCTGATGGATTTATCCTCCCATAGATGGGGACATGGTTAAATAACTTTAACTCTTTTATTTTGGGGAAATAAAAACAGAAATTTGCAAGTGAGGGTTCCTAGTAATAAAATACAAGCAGAGAGAGGCTTTAACAGATTACAGCACTGGAGTTCAGTACAATGTATGGTACTTGTGTGATGGAAAATCAGTAATGGTATAGAGGGTGCTTTGCTTCTCATATAAAGTGAATTTTGTGGTGATAAATTTATTTCATTAATTACTGTAATGCCTTATTTAATCCTATACTCACATTACATGTGCAATTTAATTAATGTGTGTTGACAAACATACTCTGTTGGACTTGCTAGAGACAGCATCCGAGGACATGCTCATCCTCCTTGCTCTTGCAACTGAATTTTCTTCTAGTTGTTCTTATACTTCTAGCTACTGTGCTATGATCTATCACCATCACCTTAAAAATACATGTTTCACAAAGTTCTAAACCCAACTTTCTTTATCTTTTAGCTACATATGCTCCCTGAAAAATATTATGTTTTTCTATAACTTAAAATAGTGCCTCTCAATTCTAAGCCTCTCAGTCTTTTTTTATGAGCTTAAAACTCATAAATTCAGCTTATTTAGTCTCTCCATGTGAAGGCCCAAATATCTCAAATTCAACTTATCTCCTCCCTGAACTTGAGACAACATTCAATCCTTTCCAGCTATCTCGTTTAATGGCATAAATACACATTAGTATGATAGTATGACCAAGGAATGGTACTGGTAGGAACAATTCTTGACTTCCCTCCCTTAAGATTTAAATTAAATTAGTGATGAGTTTATGGACTTCAACCTCCCTGATATTTCTCAGATCCAAATGGCCTTCATCATGGTTATAGCCACTGGATGACACAATGGCCTCTTCATTGTTCTTCCTCTATTCAGTCCTCATCTTTCTCTAATTCATTCTCCACACTGCCAGGAGGTTGGGGCAAAAATGATTCTTCTTTTTAATTTTGCTACTTAGAACTTTTGAATTCCTTCCTTCCTTCCTTCCTTCCTTCCTTCCTTCCTTCCTTCCTTCCTTCCTTCCTTCCTTCCTTCCTTCCTTTCTTCCTTCCCTTCTTCTTTTCCTTCCTTTCTCTTTCCCCCTTCCCTTCCTTTCCCTACCCTTCCCTTCTCTTCCCCTCCTTTACTCTCTGAATCTCTAAAATTCTAGGGATATAAGACCTTTTATGACCTGAGCCCTGCCTTCATATTCAGCATCCAATTCTGTCACTCCTTGTCAATGTTGTTCCCCTTGCAATGATACAGACGCACTCTTCCACTCTTAGTTCCCAGGACATGCCTTATGGTGCTACAGTGCTAATGTTCTGATCTTTCTCTTCACGTCATTTGGAACTCCTCTTTCCTAACCACAATCCCTGGATAACCTACTTTGTATCCTTCCTTCAAAACCAGCTTCTATGTCATCTTTTCTAGGGATCGTTTGCTAATCTGAGTTGGCAGTGCCAGCTTTGTGCCCCTTCCCGCACACTCTGCCTGCTTCTCTTCTAGTGCCTGCCCCATCTTTAAGATGCTTTAGTTGCCTGACTTCTCTTGAGGCTGTAAACTCTGTACAAAAGGGATTGTCTCATTTTTCTTCTCTGAATATCCAGCACCAAACATAGCCACTACTACCTCCTAATCACTTAGTATACGGTATATTCCAATACAGGTATGTGCTTTTTTATACAAGGTAGCTACATATCTTAAGGAAATGATAAGGTATTTATTTAGAAAGACAGAAAAATTTTTTTAAGTGCTTTTGGACGACTGGTTTTCTTCCTATTCATGAGGTAATGAATTATTTAAGCATGACAAGAGGACAAAGGGAAAATGGTCTGGAGTTGGGAGCTGGTTCCTATATTGAAGGAGGTGGCGAAGAGGTTTCAATGCATAAAACATAGGTGAACCAAGAGAAAGCTAGTAGGTGAGTATATTTTTACTTAGTTATTTTAATTGTATTGCCTTAAACCTATGTTAAGCAAATAATCTCTTGGGGGTACAATTCCATATTTAGTCCTTTTAAATCAATATTTTAGATTTGGAAAATATGATCATTTATTTTAGATTCTTTAAGTGATATATATATGTACACACATTCTGTGACATTTATATATTCCATAGTGTCTGGTAAAGATTATCATATTGTATTGACAATTTTACTAAGGACTTAATTAGCTATGACTTCTTCAAAGCAATATAAAATAAAGCATTTGTAAATACAAGTAACTTATTGGATAACTTAGTCAGAGATAAATAACTATGCTTTAAAGATTTCTTGAATCTAGGCCGGGCGCAGTGGCTCATACCTGTAATCCCAGCACTCTGCGAGGCCAAGGCAGGCAGATCGCCTGAGCTCATGAGTTCGAGAATCAGCCTCTAAATAAAAAAAAAAAAAAAAAATAGCTAGACATTGTGGTGAGTGTCTGTAGTCCCAGTTAATTGGGAGTCTGAGGCAAGAGAATAGCTTGAGCCCAGGAGACTGAGGTTGCTGTGAGCTGTGATGCCACAACACTCTACCAGGGGTGACAAAGTGAGACTCTGTCTCAAATCATTATTGGAAACTCAAATCCATGACATTTGAAAAGCATATTTTGTGCATTCAGTTATATAAATTTTTGGCAGACAATTTAAAATTTTTCCTTTCCAAAATTGAGAGAAAAATCATCTTAGTAGATTTTATAAAAATGTTGGACTTAAGTATTAATTAATCTTGAACTTGTGGGCATTTATAAATGTAACTTGGAAGCTGATACATTGCTAGATTTCAAATAAACACTTTAAAGGTGGTATATCAAACATTCCATTAAACTATTGAAATTCTCTTTTTTAAACATTCAAATTGTAGTACTTCATATCAGTCTATTACTTGCCCTGTTTTTCAAAAAGAACCAAAGAAGAACATAGATTCAGGAAGAAGGAAAAAAGCCATTTCAAATATTATGATTTCTTAAAGATCCCAGTGGATATGGTTGACAAATCAAATTTTGCTATTCTATCTATAAAAAGGGAATGATTGTTAGTATTCTTGAATTGCTTCACCAGTTTGTACGTTGCAGTCGCATCAGGTATGTAATGACTCTGCGTCTCAATTCATTGGCCATAATATGGGAAAATACAGAAACAAATGAAAAGTGATTTCTCAAGCCATTCTGTCATGGCAGTTCCTTTTGGTATGATTTAGGAAACTACATGCAGTAGAAAAGTCTCCCTTTTAAATGTCAAATACAAGATTCATTTCTGTACTGCTTTAATCCAAATGTCAGAGTTCTGTGCTGAACCATCAATCTCACCAGAACTTTCCAAGCTTTACGCATCAGAACTGCTGTCCTTTAAGAGAGAAATCCTGATTTGGGGGGACACCCAAGATTCAATTTGCATGATCCTTTAAGAAAATGCATCCGTCAAGCAGTGGGATATGTTTTGCGTAGATTTGGCCACGCAGGATGGAGTTAAACAATCGTCTAATTTTATCATGAGAGTGGCTTATCAAATTGAGAGTGCTTCCTTCTAGAACTGAAAGATAATCCTCCTTTCAGAAACTATTCTCTTCTTACTTATTTCTCTACCTCCTCTTTACTTAAGATAGAACAAAGTTCTTTGTTCCTTTCCATAAAGCCATTTACATTTGTCAGGGTAAAGTGACCAAGGTTTGCTTAATGCACTTTAAATGTTCCCCTGGATTCATTGTAGAGCTGATATAACAAATATTCGGAAATCTGCTTTGTTTGGTTGCTTTGAACTAGAACAGGATGCTACTCACAGCAAAGCAAAGCCCTCTACCTCCAATCTGCAGGGACCAGAGACAAACACAGGAGAGATCTGAATAAACAGAAACATGAAGATAAAGAACAAACCAAGTAAACAAAGAAATATCTGAATCATGTGTCAAAATAGGCCCATTCATTTTATTTTTTAATGTGTTCTGCAAGTTCAAGTTAACAGTTCAAGTGTTTGTGTGTAGAGACCTATGAGGTAATCCTCTACTTACACCCTAAATCACTGGGTCCCAGAGCAGACTATGCAGCTCAAGTCTATCCTGCCTGCTGGAGAAGACATATGAGGTGACTGAAGAGAGCAAGGAAAATGACTAAAGGTTCAGAAGAACTCACTGGATAAGTGCCATTGGAACACAGACCTCTGGGGACATAGACTCCCTTACTGATGAGGGATTCTTTCAAAGAATTTTTTTCAATGTACATGCTGAGAAACTTTTCCTTGGCGTATATATCTATAGGGGAAAAACAAGTCTGTGAGTGTGACTCTATAAAGAAGCTATTAATAATAGCTTATAATAATAGAATACTAATAGAAATCATAAAACTTGGTAAAAGCAAGCTTTAATATTCAAATACACTATATGAAAGAACCAATTACAGGATTATGATTTTTTTCACAAAATTCAGGGAAGACATTAAGGAAATTGTGTCAGCTGAGTATTACCAAAAAAATTAACAAGTATTCTGAAATCTGCTTTGTCTGGCTGTTCTGAATTAGTCAGCAAACGGGCAATTTTCTTTTTAGTGAGTGTTTGGGAATGCATGTAAGTTGCCTCTGAGAAGGAAACAAGCATTTCCTTTTCAATACCTTTCATTTTTTCTGTTGGTATGCAAGGTGGATTTCAGTTTTGTGGGCATTGAAGAGTTGATATAGGACTAGAGGGGGAGAACTGAAAAGCAGAAAAGAGTTATGCATTAAAGGTGCTAGAATAATAAATATTTGGCACCAAAATGGCAGAAAGAACTTGCTAAAGAGGGCACGAAGCAAATGAATTACCCGGATCCAAGCAGAAATTCATGGGCACCCCAATCTGAAGACTCTAAGAATGGAAAAGCGTTAGCTCAACATGAGTGGCTTCATCCATGAGACCAAGAGGCCTGTCAGTTCTCTCCACCACTGCACCCAGGTCACACGAAGAATCCATTCTCACAGAGCAGACATACAACACGTGGTTGTTGAATTAAGTAATGAAGTCATGAATGATGACTTCTCTAAGTCTACTCAGAAGAACATGTTTGATTTGTTTTTATAACTTAGAGAAAGAAATAGGTAATAGTAGTTTTCTCTTTTTTTTTTTTTTCAGTTTGATATGAGGATGCTAATGATTATGTTACATTGTTAGCATTTCTTATATATGGTATAGTTCAGGTGGTTGAGCCCTTCACCCAGGGCATGTGCTATCTTACATTGTGCACATTAGGTGAGAGTTTATCAATCCCCCTCTGTCCTCCTTTTTCTCTTTAACTCTGCCCCTTTCACTCCCCCCCCCCACTTGAATTTAATTATGTTTTTCTCTTGTGTAGGCATGTAGTTGTTTATTTGTTGGTTTCATATTAGTATTGAGCACATTGGATATTTGCTTTTCTATTCTTGTGACCCTTTACTAAGAAGAATGTGTTTTAACTCCATCCAGGTAAATACAAAAGATGTGAAGTCTCCATCTTTTTCTATGGCTGAATAGTAAGTATTCTGTGGTATACATGTACTACAGTTTATCAGTCCATTCACATTGATGGACGTGGGTTGGTTCCATGCCTTGGCAAATTGAGCTGCAGCAAACATTCTAGCACAAATGTCCTTATAGTAAAACGATTTCTTTTCTTCTGGGTAGATACTTAATAAGGGGATTGCAGGATCAAATGGAAGTTTTACTTTTAACTCCTTGAGGATTGTCTGTACTTCTTTCCAAAGAGGTTGTATTAGTTTGCAGTTCCACCAACAATGTAAAAATATTCCCTTCTCACCACATCGATGACAGCATGTGTAGCTTTGGGACTCTGTGATGTGAGCTATTCTCATTGGGGTCGGGCGATATCTCAGGGTAGTTTTGATTTGCATTTCTTTGATGATTAAAGATGATGAGCATCTTTTCATGTGGTTGTTGGCCATCATCTTTAGATAAAGTTCTGTTTAAGTTTCTTGCCTACTTATACTCTTTGCTCTTTTCTCATTGATTAGTTTGAGTTCTCTATAGATTCTAGTTATCAGCCCTTTGTCAGATTCATAGCATGCAAATATCTTCTCACATCCTGAGGGATATCTGTTTGCTTTAGTTGTTATTCCCTTAGCTATACAGAAGCTTTTTAGTATGATCATGTCCCATTCATTTATTTTTGGTGTTGCTATAATTGCCAACGGGTCTTTTTCATAAAATCTTTTCCAGACTGATATTGCCAAGAGTTTTTCCCACACTTTCTTTTAGAATTTTTATCATTTTGTTTCTCAAATTTAAATCTTTTATCCAGCAAGAGTAAATTTTTATAAGTGGTGAGAGGTGTGAGTCAAATTTTAGTCTTCTACATGTGGCTAAACAGTTCTCCTAGCATTGATTAAGTAGTAATCCTTTTCCTTGGTGTATTCTTTTGTTTGGTTTATCAAAGATCAGACGGCTATATGTGCAGGTTTTCATCTCTAGGTTTTCTATTTTTTTCTGTAGATCTATATCTCTAATTTTGTGCCAATATCATGCTGTTCTGATCACTGTAGACTTATAGAATAACCTAAAGTCTGGTAATATGATGTCTCTAGATTTGTTTCTTATTTCTTAGAATTGCTTTGGCTATTTGGTGTTTTATTTTTTTCTGGTTCTAGATGAAAAGTAGTATTATTTTTCTATTTCTTTAAAGTATGATTTTGGTGCTTTGATGGGAATTGCATTAAATCTGGAGATCACTTTGGTAGTAGTATTGATTCTTCCCAGCCATGAGCATGCTATGTTCTTTCATTTGTTAAGATCTTTCTTTTCTCAGCAATTTATAGTTCTCTGTGTAGAGATTCTTCACATCCTTTATTAGGTATATTCTTAGGTATTTCATTTTCTTTTAAATGAATGTAAAGTGTTTTGTGTTTTTGATTTGATTCTCAGCTTGACTGTTTTTGGCATATGTGAAGGCTACTGATTTGTGAATACTGAGACTTTATTGTATTCCTTGATCACTTTCAGTAGCCTTGTGGTTGATTCCCTGGTGTTTTCAAAGTATAAGATCATATCATCATAAAAGAGTGAGAGTTGGTCTTCCTCTGTTCTCATTTGAATACCCTTGATACCCTTCTTTTGACTGATTGCGTTGACTAGAACTGGAATGAGTAACCTTATGCTGAACAACAGCTGGGTCAAGAAGGAGAGAAAGAAGGAAATTATTAAATTGTTTGAACAAAACATCAATGAAGGGTGATGCCTGTAGCTCAAAAGGGTAGGGCGCTGGCCCCATATGTCAGAGGGGGTGGGTTCAAATCCAGCCCTGGCCAAAAACTACAAAAACAAACAAAAAAAACCCAATGAAGCCACAAGTTGCCAAAACCTGTAGGATACTGCAAAGGCGTTTCTTAGAGGGAAATTTATTACATTAAATTACCACATTCAAAAACAGAAAGAGCACAAATCAACATCCTAATGAAACATCTCAAGGAGCTGGAAAGGAAGAGCAATCCAATTCCAAACTTACCAGAAGGAAATAACCAAAATTAGATAAGAACTAAATGAAATTGAGAGCATAATGAAATTGGCCAGATTAATAGAAAACAAAAAAGCAAGACCTCTCAAATTGCAATCTGAAACAAAAAGGGGAAATAACAACTGATACCACAGAGATATAAAACATCATCCCTGACTCCTACTAAAAACTCTATGCCCAGAAATTTGAAAATGTGAATGAAATGGATCAATACCTGGAATCATACCCCTTCCCCAAACTCAACTGGAAAGAATTAGAAATTTTGAACAGATCAATATCAAGCAGTGAAATTGCAACAATTATAAATCTTCCAAAAAAGAAAAAGATCTGGGCCAGATGGCTTTACAACGGAATTCTTCCAAACCTTCAAAGAGGAGCTTGTACCTATATTGCAGAACTTATTCCAAAACATAAGAAGGAGAGCATCCTTCCCAACACATTCTGCAAAGCAAACATCAACCTGATACCAAAACCAGGTATCAAAGACCCAACAAAGTAGGAAAACTACAGACCAATATCATTAGGAAATATTGACACAAAAATAGAATATAACTACACATTAAAAATTATATACATCATGATCAGATGGGCTTTATCACAGGGATGCAAGGTTGTTCAATATATGTAATCCCATTAATGTACTTCACCATATAAACAAAAGCAAAAACGAAGACCATTTGATGCTCTCAATCGACAAGAAAAAGTGTTTTACAAAGTTCAGCATTCATATCTGAACACTTAAGAAAATAGGTATAGATGCTACATTTCTTAAGCTGATAAAGGCCATCTACAACAAACCCTAATGTCCTACTAAATGGAGTAAAACTAAAAGCATTTTTACTTAGACCTGGAACCTGTCAAGGAACTTCCCTATAGCTGGTACTATTCAACATAGTGCTGGAAGTTCTCTTACTTTTTAGCAAAGGTTACCTTAACCAGGTTCATAACTATACCAGTTAATAGCATCTTATCAGAATGAAGAAGTGTTATCAAAGCAATTATAAATTTTTATACATCATTCCTAGTGTGTGAAACAAGCAGAGGTACATGACCATGAATAGTAAAAGTGGGAGTGTAGTGCGGTTCCAATAATTGAGAGCAAATAGCACTGAATAGTAACAAAAACTTGGTAATGGACTCCATGGACTTGCTGAAGCTGCATCAAAAGTCTGGATGTGAGTAAAGATATGATTTTCTTAGAAGGAGGGACAAGATGGCCAACTGGAAGCAGCTTCTGAAAGAGGCTCCTGACTAAAAGGAAGGATCTTGTCCAGAAAATGCCCAATTAAGTGGAAGACTGGGAGCCAAGCTGAGAGAGAAATGATAACTGCAGGTCACCTCTGCTGAGGCAAGCTGTGACTCCAAGAAAGCAAGCTTCAGGTACAAATTTGATCTGAAAAGAAAAGTATCCGTCCCCTCCCCCAAGAAAGCCGTGGGTTTTTTTTTTGTTTGTTTGTTTCCTCTCTTTTTTCTCTTTGTTTGCTCCTGTGGACTTTCTTCAGTGGAGCAGTGAACTGTGTACCTTCTCTCACCCCACGGGACAGAGCTGTGGGAAGTGGGGACTACTAACTCAGACAGACCCTGCTGTGACTCTGAACATTCTCTTCCTAGGCAGAAAAATTGAACTAAAGTCTACCCTGCCATCTGAATTTCCAGTACACCCTTCCCCTCTTACCTGAGGAACCAGAAGCCTAACCTCTGCTGAGACTGAGGGAGATGGTTCTTGGGCAGCACCTCCCCTTCCTATCTGCCTGACCAAGCGCCCCACCCAGCAAGAGACTCCAGGGACCCCACTTAGCATCTTCCACCCTCGCCCACCCACCCGCCCCAGCCAGGGACACCTCAGGCAACCCAGCAGCTCTGTGCTGTGGACTCCGGGCCTCCATCCACAGCCCATCCACAGCCAAGGGCTACATAGGCAACCTGCGCTACTCCCCGTCTGCCCTGGCAGGAACTCCGGGACGCGCACAATGCATGTCCTTCCTACCATGCCCTTCCTGCCTCTGCACCAGCCCCGCCCATCTGGCAAGGGACTCCGGAAGCCACCTAACCTGCACCCACCCTCTGGCACCCTCCCTGCCTCTGGGTGGAGCCCTCCTCCAGGCCAGAGACTGCTAGAACCAGGGCTCTCTTTGTCAAAGTCACTGGGTGCCAGGCACTCTCAGAACCGTGTGCACCATACACCACCCTGCTGCTGGATCCATGTGTGCCACACTCTGGAGCTCCTGTGGACTCAGGACAGCCAGAATTCCCTGGCTCGGGCAGTCCCAGAGTAGCTACACAGGGTCACTCCCTACAAAGATCCAGCAATAATAGAGTGATTCCGCCAGGTCTAAACTTGGAGAGACACCACCCCAACTATAGGATGGTCAGAGGCAATGGTGCAAACAATCATGAGGTAGAATCAATGGAAAAACTCTGGCAATATGAATAATCAGAGTAGATCAACTCCCCCAAGGAACGATAAAGCAGACACAACACAAGATCCAGTGCATAAACAAATGGCTGAGATGTCAGAAATCGAATCCAGAATCTGGATGGCAAATAGGATCAAGAGAATGGAGGAAAAGATGGAATCAGAATTTCAAGTAAAAATCAAAAAATGTCTCAAGAATTCAATGAATTCAAACACAAAATGACCAAAGATTTTAACACATTGAGACAAGAATTTGCAGCCCTTATAGATCTGAGAAATACAGTAGAATCCCTCAGTAACAGAATGGAGCAAACAGATGAAAGGATTTCTGACATTGAAGACAAAGTTTTCAAATGCTCCCAAACTTTCAAAGATGAAGAGAAATGGAGGGCAAAAACAGATCACTCTCTCAGAGAACTCTGGGATAATTAGAAGAAAACCAATATTTGCCTTATAGGGATCCCCGAAAGCAATGAAGTGACTTTACAAGACACAGAGTCTCTTCTTCATGAGATTATGAAAGAGAACTTTCCAGACATGCCAAGAGATTCTGAAATTCAGATAGCAGACAGTTTCAGACCCCCAGCATGACTGAAACTGAACAAGACATCCCCCAGACACATTGTAATAAACTTAATAAAGTTAATATAAAGGAGAAATTCTGAAAGCAGTCAAATGTAAGAAAACCATAACCTATTCTAAAATATTAGAATAACTACAGATCTCTCTGCTTAAACCTTTCAAACTAGAAGAGGAAGATCATCGACTTTTAATCTCCTAAAATGAAATAACTTTCAACCCAAGATTCTGTATCCAGCTAAACTGAGTTTCATTTATGATGGAGAAATTAAATACTTTAATGACATCCACATGTTGAAGAAATTTGCCATAACTAAACCAGCTCTCCAGGATATTCTCAGACCCATCCTTCATAATGACAGTGTAATCCTCCACCACAAAAGTTAACTCACTCAGAAACTTTTGATCAAATTTCAATTTCCACAGTGGCAAAAGGATTAAAAATGCTCACTGGACTTTTGAAAGGCTTATCAGTATTCTCAATTAATGTGAATGGTTTAAATTGTCCTCTAAAGAGGCACAGGTTGGCTGACTGGATACAAAAACTCAGGCCAGATATCTGCTGCATACAAGAATCTCATCTCACCTTAAAAGATAAACATAGACTCAAGGGGAAGGGATGTTCATCTATATTCCAGGAAAATGGAAAGCAGAAAAAAGCAGGTGTTGCAGTCCTATTTGCAGATACAGTAGGATTTAAGCCAACCAAAATAAGGGAGGATAAGGATGGACACTTCATATTTATTAAAGGCAATACTTAATATGATGTGATTTCAATTATTAATATTTATCCACCCAACCTGAATGCACCTCAATTTATAAGAGAAACTCTAACATACATGAGCAACTTGATTTCCTCCAGCTCCAACCCTTTAGCAGTGTTGGATAGATCCTTCAAAAATAAGCTAAGCAAAGAAATTTTAGATTTAAACTTAACTATTCAACATCTGGGTTTAACAGACTCCTACAGAACATTTCATCCTGACGAAACTGAATACACATCCTTCTCATCAGCCCACAGAACATACTCCAAAATCGACTACATATTAGGTCACAAGTGTACCCTCAGAAAATTTAAAAGAATAGAAATAATTCCTTGCATCTTCTCAGACCATCATGGAATAAAAGTTGAACTCAACAACAGGAATCTGCATACTCATACAAAACATGGAAATTAAATAACCTTATGCTGAAGGATAGCTCAGTCACAGACGAAATTAAGAAGAAAATTATCAAATTTTTGGAACAAAATGACAATGAAGACATGAATTATCAGAACTTCTTGGATACTGCAAAGGCAGTCCCAAGAGGGAAATTTATAGCACTGCAAGACTTCCTCAAGAAAATGGAAAGAGAAGAAGTTAACAACTTACTGGGACATCTCAAGCAACTGGAGAAGGAAGAACATTCCAACCCCAAACCTAGCAGAAGAAAAGAAATAACAAAATTAGAGCAGAATTAAATGAAATTGAAAACAAAAGAATTATACAACAGATCAATAAATCAAAAAGTTGGGTTTTTGAAAAGGTCAAAGAAATAGTTAAATCTTTGGCTAACCTAACCAGGAAAAAAAGAGTAAAATCTCTAATTTCATCAATCAGAAATGGTAAAGACGAAATAACAACAGAACCCACAGAAATGCAAAAAATCCTTAATGAATATTACAAGAAACTTTACTCTCAGAAATATAAAAATCTGAATAAAATTGACCAATACATAGAAGCACGCCACCTACCAATACTTAGCCAAAACGAAGTGGAAATGTTGAACAGGCCTATATCAAGTTCTGAAAGAGCATCAACTATACAAAATCTCCCTAAAAAGAAAAGCCTGGGACCAGATGGCTTCACATCAGAGTTTTATCAAACCCTTGAAGAACTAGTACCTATATTACTCAACCTTTTCCAAAATACAGAAAAATATGGAATACTACCCAACAGATTCTATGAAACAAACATCACCTTGATCCCTAAGCCAGGGAAAGACACAATAAGAAAATATCTCCAATGAATATTGATGCAAAAATATTCAACAAGATCCTAACAAACAGAATCCATCAACATATCGAACAAACTATACATCATGACCAAGTAGTCTTTATCCCAGGATCTCAAGGCTGGTTCAATATATGTAAATCTGTAATCCAGCACATAAACAAATTAAAAAATAAAGACCATACGATTCTCTCAATTGATGAAGAAAAAGCTTTTGATAATATCCAGCATCCCTTCATGATTAGAACAATTAAGAAAATTGGTACAGAAGGGACATTTCTTAATCTAATAGAGGCCATCTACAGCAAACCCACAGCCAATATCGTATTGAATGGAGTTAAATTGAAACCATTTCCACTTAGATCAGGAACTAGGCAAGGTTGTCCATTGTCTCCATTGCTCTTCAAAATCATAATGGAAGTTTTAGCCATTGCAATCAGAGAAGAAAAGGTGATCAAGGGTATCCACATAGGGTCAGAAGAGATCAAACTTTCACTCTTCGCAGATGATATGATTGTATACTTGGAAAACACCAGGGATTCTACTATAAAACTTTTAGAAGTGATCAAGGACTACAGCAATGTCTCAGGCTACAAAATCAACACTCATAAATCTGTAGCCTTTATATATACCAACAATAGCCAAACCAAAAAAACAGTCAAGTACTCTATTTCTTTCACAGTAGTGCTAAAGAAGATGAAACCTTTGGGAGTTTACCTAATAAATGACATTAAAGATCTCTATAAAGAGAACTATGAAACTTTAAGAAAAGAAATAGTTAAAGATGTTAGCAAATGGAAAAACATATTATGCTCATGGCTGGGAAGAATCAACATTGTTAAATTGTCTATACTACCCAAAGCAATATATAATTTTAATGCAATTCCTATTAATGCTCCATTGTCATATTTTAAAGATGTCGAAAAAATAATACTTTGTTTTGTACGGAATCAAAATAATGTCAAATAGCCAAGATGTTAGTCAGAAATAAAAACAAAGCAGGAGGAATCATGCTACCAGACTTGAGACTGTACTTTAAATTGATAGTGATCAAAATAGCATGGTACTGGCACAAAAAAAGGAGGTACATGTATGGAACAGAATAGAGAACCAGGAGATGAATCCAGCTACTTACCGTTATTTGATCTTTAACAAGACAATTAAAAACATTCAGTGGGAAAAGACTCCCTATTTTTTAAATGGTGCTGGGTGAACTGGCTGGTAGAAGACCGAAACTGAACCCATACCTTTCACTACTAACTAACATATGCTCTCAGTGGATTAAAGATTTAAAATTAAGACATGAAACTAAAAATACTAGAAGAAAGTGCAGGGAAAACTCTTGAAGGAATCGGCCTGGGCAAATATTTTATGAGGAAGACCCCCCGGGCAATTGAAGCAGTATCAAAAATATACTACTAGTACCTGATCAAACTAAAAAGCTTCTGTACAGCCAAGAACATAGTAGTATAGCAAGCAGACAGCCCTCAGAATGGGAGAAAATATTTGCAGGTTATGCCTCCAACAAAGGTTTAATAACCAGAATCCACAGAGAACTCAAACGTATTAGCACAAAAAGAACAAGTGTTCCCATCTCAGGGTAGGCAAAGGACTTGAAGAGAAACTTCTCTAACGAAGACAGGGGCACGGCCTACAGACACATGAAAGAATGCTCACCATCCTTAATCATCAGAGAAATGCAAATCAAAACTACCTTGAGATATCACCTAACATCAGTAAGATAAGCCCACAGGACAAAATCCCCAAATCAGAGATGTTGACATGGATGTGGAGAAAAGGGAACACTTTTATGCTGCTGGTGAGAATGCACACTAATATGTTCCTTTTGGAAGGATGTTTGGAGAATACTTAGATATCTAAAAATAGACCTACCATTCAATCCTATAACTCCTTTACTAGGTATATACCCGGAAGACCAAAAATCACATTATACAAAGACATTTGTACCAGAATGTTTATTGCAGCCCATTTCATAATTGCTGAGTCATGGAAGAAGCCCAAGTGCCCATCAACACACGAATGGATTAGTAAATTGTGGTACATGTATACCATGGAATATTACGCAGCCTTAAAGAGAGATGGAGACTTTACCTCTTTCATGTTTACGTGGTTGGAGCTGGAACACATTCTTTTTAGTAAAGTATCTCAAGAATGGAAGAAAAAGTATCCAGTGTACTCAGCCCTACTATGAAGCTAATTTATAGGTTTCATATGAAGGCTATAACCCAATTATAGCACAAGAATATGGGGAAGGGGGCAAGGGAGGGGAGAAGAGGGGGAATATTGGGTGGAAGGAGGGTAATTGGTGGGGTCACACCTATGGTGCCTCTTAGAAGGGTATAGGAGAAACTTACTAAGTGCAGAGGACAAATGTCTTCATACAATAACTAAGAAACTGCCATGAAGTCTATGTTAAACAGTTTGATGAAAATATTTCAGAATGTATATGAAACCAGCATATTGTACCCCTTGATTGCACTAATGTACACAGCTATGATTTAATTAAAAAGAATAGAGAAGGAAAGAAAGAAAAAATATGATTTTCCATTTCAGTGAGGACTCTAAGAATGTTTTCAGTGGAAAGCCACCCTTATAAATCTAAGGCACTGAGAAAGACACTCATGGATTTACTGATGTGTTTTTGGAGTCAAGGTTTCATATGATCAAGGGTCTTCATGGGACATCTTTAGGATGGGGACACTTGCCATTATATTTGTTTTATTGTAAAAATTGATAAAACATGGTGATTTATGTATATTTTTCAAATGTATACCTTCCGTTTAGAGTTGTTAATTTATTTGGTTTTGTGGCATGCCTTTGAATATTAGAATTTGGGGTGGTAAATTTGAGGAGATGGAATTAAAATAACAATATATGTTTCAATAATAATTAAAGTTAAATCAACAACTGTGTTATAAACATAGGTTGATTTCAAAAGAATCCATGTTTAATAAACAATTTGTTGATTTTTTCCATGAATACTGTATTGTTGAGTAGAACCACTATTTGTGTTCTCTTTACTTTTTAAAATATGTAAGTAGAAAACAGCCACTTGAAAACTCAAAATCATTTTGTTCTCTATTATTATTATTTACATTGAGCTAGAATCTTTACATTTTAGTCTTATAATAAAGGTATGCACATTCATTATAGTAAAAATACATTTTATAACTTGCTCAAAACTTAGAGGCATACAACTGAGTTTGTCAATTCTGGTTCTCTCTCTCTCTCTCTCTCTCTCTCTCTCTATATATATATATATATATATATATATATATACATGTATATAGATATATGTATATCTACATATACATATAGATATATGTACATATGTATGTATATATATACACACGCACATATGTATATAACTCCTAACGTATTTATGTATTATGTACATATAAATATGTATATAAATATGTTAATGGACCCTAACAAGTGAAAACTATTGGCTATCATTTCTACAGCCCCAAAGTTTATCAGGTTTCTGAAGGCAGAATAATTATATCTGATTTTCCAGTTTCTTCTAATACATAGGATAAGACTGTACTGTGACCCAACGTTAGAAAGAGAACCATTCTGTATTGGCTGTACCGCTGAGTACATTAGATTGTATAAACACTCTTAAGATTGCAAACATTTATAGAAAAGATGTACCTATATAATTTGCTTTGTTAAACTCAAGCAAAGAAATTTAGGTAGCAAGGAACTGAGAAATGTTCATATTATATCTTAGATTATAAACATCACTTTTCATGTCTTATTTTCCTTACTAGATTGACTAGGCCTTGAGGGCATAGAATATGCAATACGTTTCATTTCTCTGTGTAAATGGTCATCACTGAGCACAGTTCTGATCAAATGTAGGTGCTAAATGAGGATTTGTGGACTGTTATCGAGTATCTTTTCTGTCTTTCATAAGTACTAATGCAGAGGAAACAAGAAGAGAGTATGGAGGTGCAATCCCTTACCAAGTGCTATTGTTTAGGGACTAATTATCATGTTTCTTGATGCCTTATACTTCTTATGTCTAACTCATTTTTTCTGCTCATTAGCACCTCTGCCATACCAGAGGGTAGACAGGAGTTAATAAAGTGATTACAAAAGATAATCTGCAAATTAGCCTACTGGTTTGGTGGGCAGATAGTTTGCAATTCTTCATTAACAAGCGACTTTGGGCTTACCTTCAAATTTTCTCTGTCATACACCCTCCTCCCCCATTGGTGAACATATACAATCAAGAATTTAAACTTGATCTACAAGCCTTTGAATAAAATTCATCAACCACTGGCTGTCCAGCCACCTGTGCTGTGATAGGTACTCACACACAGAGAAAATAGATTCAGAAGAGCTTGGCAGGCTTCAAAGGCCTTGAAGCAAAATTTGTAATCTGATTGGCAAGCAGTTTAATAAGGCAAAAGTGGAGTTATGTGTGTGTTCTATATCCTACGACAGCAGAATCCCAGTGTCAGCACTTCGTACAGCTGTAGTCTGTTAATTGCGCAAGCAGGAGGACAACCCAAAGGGTCATTACTGTCATTTAAATGGGGAGAAATGCTTAGATAAGGCCCTCGACATCAGCAAAAGAAGAAGGAGTAGAATTTAGAGTCTTAGGGTCAACTAGTGAATTGTTTTATATGTGCCATAGTGATAGTGCAAAACTGCAGAAAACAGATTGATATAAGGAAAAGAATTCAATGAGAAGCCAAGTCCTATATAAGTTTAATTGAAAAACAGTTGTTATTACATAAAACCAATTTAAGAAAAGAAAAAAGTTTAAAAAACGAAGGTATCTAAGAAATCATCAAGTCCAGGACTTAGAGTCTGCTGAGTACAAAATGGAACAGGGGAGCTCTTTCAAACATAGACCCTTGAGCCCTATTCTCAGATATTTTATTTAGTGTTATTTAGTGTTCCTGGATATTGTAAGACACATTATGGCTACATCTGTGTCTATCATTGGCATATATCTGTACATATCTATATATGTGTATAAGTACTATATACAAATGTATATAGTATTTATAAATCTACCCTTTGGAATTTATTTCTATTCATGGATGACCAACCTGAAACCCAGAGTCAGCATGTTGATTTTGTGGGGTATTTTTTTGCTTATCTGTGATGTTGGATATCATGAAAAATATCGCCAGATCTTTCTTTTTGCTCAACGGCTTTCATTGGGGTTTGCACATTTAATGTGTAATTCAAAACAACTCTTCTTCCAAGGTACATCAGAGAAAAAAAGGGTCGTACACCCCTCTTTATCATCTATCTATCTATCTATCTATCTATCTATCTATCTATCTATCTATTTATCTATCTATCTATCATATATCTATCTAATACCTGTCTACCTATCTATCTCTTAAAGCCCTCTGGGAAAATTTGACATACCATCAGGTTTGAGAATTCTTGATTCATCTGATTTTTTTATAGAGCCATGAAGATTGTGGTACAGTCACATTATTTTCTGAGCTATGATGTAAGTCTTCTGATTCTCAGTTCAGCATCCCTTTTCCTATACCATGAATCAAAAGGAGTTAAGTGGGGGGCAGCTACTGTGGCTCAAAGGAGTAGGGTGTTGGCCCCATATACCAGAGATGGCAGGTTCAAACCATCAAAACTGTGGCCAAAAACTGCAAAAAATAAAATAAAACAAAATAAAAAGGAGTGAAGTGTAAGTGGGCAAGAAAAAATATGAAGACACTCAAATAAGAATAAAGAAAAATTCAGAAAACAGAAACGATAAAAAAATCTTTCTTTTGTTGGCAAGAGAATCACATGGACATTATTTGAGGATAACCTTTGTAAACTATTTTGATTCCAAAGACATCAAGTATATAGAATGCAGAGTGATGTGTGAAGGAAACTCAATTTTTACTCAAGTCTCAGAGTGGAAATTACTTTTGTGAATTCATCACAGTATCTTAGCTTAGCAGAATCAGAAACATATATTTTTTCAACAGAACAAGCACAGGTCACTGGACAGCCCTTATCCAAATGTCATAAAAGCACTTATAAGTATAATCTAAGACCTTTATAAAATGAAAAAGAGAATAGACTAACAGACTAGTTGATAATGTTTTTCTTCAACAGCACATTCTCTTCTTGAGAATGATAAAAATTTTTAATAAATAATAATAATTGAGCATAATAAATTGCATTGGGTTGTTATAAGCAGTAGTTTGCTAGATGAGAGTAAAATCTAAAAAGAAAATTATATGACCATGTCAAAATGTCACCTGGCAAAGTTCCCTGGTCTCCTTCCCCTTGACTCGGTATTGTTAATAAGTGAAGGGGACAATTTCTGTAGGTTTCTCAGGACACTTCTGGGAAAAGTGGTGAAAAAATAACTTAATCTCTATTAGTTTCTTCCCTTTTGAGATTTTAAACCTGCCTTTTTTCACTCACTGTAATATTTTGAAAGCTCATGTGATGTCATAGCATATTTCATTCGTTGTATCACCAAATAGTATTCCTTCGTATGGGTGTACTACATTTGTTTATTCATTGAACCATTGTCAGATATTTGGATTGTTCCCACTTTTTAGAGATTTTAAACAATACTGCCCTGAACATGCATGTACAAATCTTCACGGGGATGTTTTTTCCTAACATTTTTTGGGTAGATGACTAAGACGAGTCAAATTGCTGGGTGATGTAGTAAAGCAATTTTAACATTTTGAGGAATGGCCAAACTGTTTTCTAGTATGGTTACATAATTTTCCATTCCCACCGAGAATGTACAAAGGTTCTAATTTCTCTACGTCCTTGACATTACTTGTTACTGTCATTTTAATTGTAGTTACTTAGTGGGTGATGTAGGACCTCATGGTGGTTTTGGTTTGCATATCCTCAATGACCAATGATATTTAGCATCTATTCATGTGATTTTTGGCCACTTTATGCATCTTCTTTGGTGAAATGTCTATTCAAAACATTATTTTCCATTTTAAAAATTGGATCATCTGTCTTCTTGTCAGTGGAGAAAATCTTTATATATTCTGGATACAGGTTCCTTATTATAGAAATGCTTTGCAAATATTTTCTCTTAATCTGTACCTTGTATTTTAATTTTCTTAATTTTGACCTTTGTAGTACAGTAGGTTTGAATTTTAATAAAGTCCTGGTAATCTATTTGCTTATTTGCTCATTCATATTGCTCATCCAAGATTACAAATACTTCTTCATGTTTTCTTTCATTTAGTAGAGTCTTAGGGTTTAAACTCTGATCCATGATTCATTTGGAATTAACCTTTGCATGGCCTGAGCTAAGCATCAAAGTTTATTTCTTTGCATGTGGACATACAATTGTCCTAGCATCATTTGTTGAAAAGCCTCCCATTGAAGAGTCTTGGCACCTTGTTGAAAATCAATTAACAATAATTGTAAAGGGTTTATTTCTGGATGCTCAATTCTATTCTATTGGCATTTATCTCCATCCTTAAGCTATTACCATGTTATCTTGATTAATATAGGTTTTTAGAAAGTTTTGAAATTGAAGTGCAAATTTTCCAACTTCATTACTCTTTACCAAGACTGTTTGCCTATGCTGAGTCCTTTGCATTTCTGTATAAATTTTAGAAACAGCTTTTCAATGTATGCAAAATAGGCAACTTTTGGTACTAGGGATTGTGTTAAAATTGTACAGTCATTTGGGGGAGTATTGCTATGTTAACAATATTAAATTTTTTAATCCATGAACACAGAATATTTCTTCCCTAATTTCCCTGACTGTAATCTGTAGGACAGTCCTGAATAATAGTGGTGAAAAAGGACATCCTTGACATCCCTGTTCTATTACTAACCTTAGGAGGAAAGCTTTCTTTTCTTTACTATTAAATATGATATCAACTGGACGTATTTTGGGCACTCAAGTAAATGCCTTATATATATTAATATTATTTCGTTTAATCATCACATCAGTGATATTATGAAATTACTGCTAGTATTTCTATTTTATAAGTCAAAAAACTATCACTTAAGTTTGTAATTGGTCAAGCCAGGATTTAAATGAGACAATTTCACATGAGAATCCACTTTAATTGCTTCAATAATAGTTTGCTAAATTATAAGAACTAGACTGATAGTTAAATATTTTTGAAGCTGATTTATAAATTCTACTAAATCATGCATGAATTTTATAACTTAGCCATTTATTGCTTGGTTGATTGCTTTTCTCAGGTTTCAAAAAGTTTAAGGTATTATGGGAGTGAATTAAACACTAATAATGATGTTAAAGAAAACATAGGTTAACCTTCAAAATCACTTGCTTGGGACTAACACTGGCTCTCTGTGTAACTTCATACAAATCTTATTTCTTAATTTTTTTAGGCTTCTTTCCCTCTGGGAGATTTATCATGTACTAATACCTCTTCTAGTTTTAATATCTTATGATTCTGTAAAATTTTTTATAAGAAATTATTATAGTTAATCAAAAATGATTATGATTTTGGGTGGTGCCTGTGGCTCAGTGAGTAGGGTGCAGGCCCCTCATACCAAGGGTGGCGGGTTCAAGCCCGGCCCTGGCTGAACTGCAAAACAAAAATATAGCCGGGCGTTGTGGCAGGCGCCTGTAGTTCCAGCTACTCAGGAGACTGAGGCAGAAGAATCGCCTAAGCCCATGAGTTGGAGGTTGCTGTGAGCTGTGTGATGCCATGGCATGCTACTGAGGGCCATAAAGTGAGACTCTGTCTCTACAAAAAAAAAAAAAAAATTATTATGATTTTTAAAATTTTCATTCACTGACAGAAATCAGCTCTTCTGAGCATTTTGATCTGCACAAAATAAGTATTTTATAATTTCAAGGATCAATTGATACACTGAGGATTGGCATTCCTTCGGAACTGTGGTCATTCTCCAGAATTTCCTCCTTTGGGCTACAATCTTTCTTTTTTATTTCTTTGATTTGACCTTAAAGCATGAGGACTTGAATATAAAAGGAAAGGGAACCCTAGACTTTTAAAAATTCTCTGGCTTGACTCTAAAATAAAGGAAAAACAAGTTCATGTATATTTCAAATATGGGAATTTTAAAATCAGGATTGTTAATATTCACTGTAAGTGAAAAATACCAACATTTAATTCTCAACAATAAAGTAATTTTTAATTTCTGAACCAGAATCTGGCTATAGTAGCGCTGTTTTAAAACAACTAAGACCTTCACTTTGCCATGACAAATTCTAGTGTTGAGGGCTGAAAGAATAGTTTCTTTTAGGTCTTAAATGATAGGAGAAAGCCCAAGATGCATCTTTAAAAATCAGTAAGCTCAGTGAGAAAAAAGATGAATGAAAATAATTTAATTAGGGTAAATTTTGGTCTGTAAACCCAAACTTTAAATATTTTAAAAATCCTTCTAGTGCAGATGGAAGATTCAGGGCATGGATTAAGTAACTCATTTGTCTCATGCCAACCTGAGGTATAGGAAGAATAAAATATAATTATTTCCTAGGTATGCTATTAGTCCTTAAAATATTTCCAAGGGAATAAAAGAAGATGGAAGCTCTAATATTTCCCCTCTTTTTGTAGCAAATAACCAAAGTACAATATGATTCTTCTCCAAACTTGACTTGCCCTTTTTGAACTAAAACTGAGAAAAATAATTAAGCAAATAAATCCAAATTAATAACTAAATTCAGCACTTGTGAAAAATGTCACAGTTAAAATCAGATTTTCTTGAAATAAATTTTAATAAAAAATTTTATTTTGAAAAACAAGAATCTTTATTGTAGTCTTTGGGAAATGCCCATGACTCTTGTTTGAAAAAGAAAAAAGTCACATTGAAAATGAAGCCAAAGCAATAAGGTAATATAGTTGATGGCCAGAACAAAAGCAGATAATTCTTCTGTTTTCCACCTCTAACAGGCTGGCTAATCAGTTGTAATTAAGAGGCAAAGTAGCCGTCTAATAAACAGCACTTGTCACCAGTTGTCACCTTAGTGATCAATTCACACCTCCATCACAATGACAGGGCCCTTCAAGTACTCTAATAACCTGGCTCCTTAGAACAGTGCAGGATTAGGAAGTGGATAATGGATTGTTAAAGCTCTAATGAAGTAGAGGGTAAGGAGCTAAACCTCTCAGTTGAGGAGGTAGGGGGTGGAAGCTGGTGGAAGGGGGTGGAGAAGCTTACAGAGCAAACCTTAATTAAGGTTTTGGTTCATTTCATTTGGCTTCTTGTTTTTGAGTAAATAAAGTTAATTTAAGACTATTCTTCCAATAGAGTTTCTTCTCTTTCTCCACGTTTCCTTTTTTGATATTCATAGAAAAATCTTTTTGGTCAATCCCTACCATAAGCTTTTTTTTCTCTTTAAGAAATTACATTTAGAAGCACACTTTTCTTCATTTTAACTTTTCTCTTGCTTTTTAAATATTTGTTTTCTCCCCCATCACTTAAACAAAAAGTACAAAGTAATCTAGAGTAAGAGTCAAGCTTTTCTTTGTTACGACTTAGCCTAGTTTTGGGTATATGAACATTACACAATAATAAAAGCACTCACAATTTGTGCATTACATCATTGGCTGACTCTAAGAGGCAGCAGAGCCTTAAAAGAGTAGAAGAAAATACAAGCAGTTTTCACATGTGTTTTATGGGCTTAGCCAAAGCAACTGTTAAGTTCTTTTGCAGGATTGGTTGTTTGTACAGGTTATCCTTTTAATGACCAATATAAATGCACCTTTAATGTTTTAAGTAATTCATTGTCCAACATTGGCAAGTTTGAAAACATAAATTAATATGATGGGAGCAAAGTGTCTTCTGCCCAGGTACGCATGAAATTATGTGGATCACTCTTTCTACTTTTCCTCATTAATGTGACAGGATATGTTATTCTTAAATCAGTCCATGGGCTTGGACCAATCAGTGGGTCTAATCCTTTGCTTTGGGCTACAATATGTAAATGATATGTAGGTGGTTATTGTTGCTTTCTATATCAGCATCTCTGCAGAGTACATCATTTGCTTGATGAAATCTAAACCACTGCAGCTACAAATGTAAACTCTTGAACTCATGATGTTTTGTTTGTTGTTCTAAACAGAAACTCCCTTCATCATGGCCCTACTTTTAAAAACTTTTCTATAGAAAATCTTATAACTAGAGGATTTGAAATATATAAGACCTTATGAAAGATTTTAGAATTCGAAGACTGATAGCCTCATAATATTTGGGAGGAAAGATGCTAAAATTCATCTTTTTCATTCAAAACCCATTGTTATTATCCAACTAGACATTAAAGTACCTACCATATAAAAAGGAATGATGCCTTATTCTTCCAATTTAGCTTCTCACGAAGTGACTGAAATAGATTGAAGGCAGAGGTTGATACAGTATTCCAGTTGTTTTTAAATTCAAACAAAATTCAAAAGAAAAATTAAAAGAATTAAGGACATTACAATCTGTACTTTGGAAATCAAAAGTCATTAATTTCCATTATTCTTAAAAATGTCAGTTTTTCCAGTGGGCTGTGACAGAATCTGTGTATCCATTATCTATCCCATTAGGACTAATGAGACCTCATTTTTTTCCCCTCTAAAATCAAATCCAAGAGCCAAGTGGTAGTGTTTTAGTGAGATTCTCTTTCAATTTGATTGTTTAAAAAGTCCGTATGGAGTAAGACTTTTTCCCACCACCCAAGTGCCTTTTTTATTCTTTTCTCCAGAGCCCTGCTCCAGGAGCTGCATACATGGATAGTATTATAAGAACAAGGTCAACGTTTCACCTGCTTTTATTTATTTATTTTTCTTTTGTGCTCAACATATTGTTGCCCTCACAATGGCACACTTGAGGAACACGAGTGAGCCTGCTTCCTCTTAAGATGTCTTGTTGTGAAATAGTAGAATAGCAAAAGCCTAATCTATGCATCCACGGGCGGGGTGGGGGGCGTTTCAGCCCACATTTCACACGCTGCAGTCATCAATTCATTGACTTTGAAAAAGAAGAAGAAAAAGAAAAAGAAAGAAGCCTGCTCTACTCTCGTCCAGCTGCAGCAAGCAGGAGCTGGAACATATGCCTGTCTGAAAGAGGACAAGTCTGGGGAGGCTTCTCAGGAGAAGGCACACAAAGAAAGCCAATCTTCTCCACAAAGCGTGGAATGACTTAAACACTCTATTGTATTAAATATGAATGAGTCCTCATTGTGGAGCACAGTGTGTGGGGACCCGTGGTGTCCTCCCATTAGCCACATGATTAACCAGATTACACGGGAAGCCGCTAAGGTAAATAAGGCCAGCCTTCTGTCACTTCCTCCCCCGGGCTTGGCCAACAAGGGGCTGGCGAGAGCTGGCCCCTTTGTAGTCAACTGGGTGGGAAGAAGAAATAGCCATGAATGTCATGCTTGGTAATTAAAAAAAGAGAGGGAGACAGACAGAGAGAGAGTGGGCAAGAGAAAGAAAGTTGTCTCCAGGGGCCATCTAGGAGAAACAGTGTGAAAACATCTTTCTGATCAACTAACATGTCACTATTGTTCCCTTTGACCAGAGAGAACTAATGTAGCCCTCCTCTAAACAGGCTTCTGTATTCCCTTTTGTGGTCTGGGAGACAAAAATCCCACAAAACATGAATTAAAGCTGCCTGACTCTGCTCATTAGGGGTGAGAGCAGATCATTCTGTACCTACAAATCTGTCCGCCTGTTAACCGGCTTCATCTTTCTCCATGTGTGAGTCTCTTCCCTCCACTTCTGCACTCCTGCTCATCCTTGTGAAAAGATAAACACCGTAGTTAATTGGTTTATGGAAATTGCACCACAGTTACAGTTCTCATAGCAGTTAGAGCTTTGAGAAAATTCAAGGAAACGGGAAGCACTTTAAATTGTACTAGTGAGGGACCATATCATATCTAAATTCTGACCTGGGAATATCTGAGGTGTAAAATGCCTTGTAAAATATGGTTTAGCTTGTTGATATCATATAAAAGTGAACAGCTTTTTGTGAGTCTTATACTCCAAGTGATATCTTTTTAGAAACTAGTAATTATGTAAAACAAATAAAGCCTGGATGTCTGTCAGTGGGAAAAATAAAGAAGAAATTACAATGTCGGAAAAAAGCTTCATAGACATAGTGGTTGAGGACCAGAATATTTTAATAAAGTATAAATTAACAAAAAAAGGTAATTTATTTTTGCAAACTTTATAAATTTAAAATGGAAACCTATTTTAAATAAGTATGAAGACTAAGAATTACATCTCAAAAAGCATAAATCTATTGGGAAATCCCTTTAAACATAGTCATTCATTTTTTGAATGTAATTTTTGTCTGCCTCAGTTATTTTATCATTACAGATATAAAAATAGTTATTTTAAAATTTGCTTATTAGTGCTGGCCCCTTTCTAAAAACTTTATAACAATTATGTGGATTTGACTTTATGTAACATAAAAATAATGTTTCCATTATTAATTGATTGTTGATTGATTAAAGAAGTGTTTGTTTATTTATTCATTCTTTCTCTGTATTACCTGCACTGGAAGCAAGAGATCACAATGACTCAAGAAATACAGATTCTGTTTTGAGGAAGGAGTTGTCTCCATTTAAGGACAGAGACCACATTAGATAAGAGATTTTCCTAGATTATTTAGGGTTTAACTTCTTTCCATGAAAAACCATTATTTAACTATTTTTGATGGAAACATTTGTAAACTATTCATTTTTCCTTCTCAATGGTATGCAATCACAAATTGCTTTTGGTTCTAGGACATTCCAATGTCACCCATTACATTGTTCTCCTATTAAGTCTTTGCCTGACTATGGTAGATGGTGTGATCCTAAACCGAAAGGATTGTTATCCCCCTTTTCTTCATCAGCTTACCCAGATTCCTTGACTATACTGGTGATTATCTCTTTAACTGATGCAATAATTTCATTTGAGGCAGGAATCGGAATTGATTACGCTCTTGAACTTTAAAAGGTTGTCCCCTTCCCTTCTAAATTACACCTATCGAACTCTGCTGTTGCTATCATTCTCCTTTATATTCTTCTGTTTCATCTGCTTTCCCTTGAATTGCTTATTTCTAACCTTTACAAATTTTTCATGTTAACTGACATTTTGTGATGGGTATCCAAACCTCTTCTTCAACTATTTAGTTCATGAGCCAACTCGTCCCAAGTGTGACATTAGCATTTTTATGATTTTTGGCTGATTTTCTCAACATATGAGCCTATCCAGTGGTCTTTGTTTTTTATTTTTATAAATTCTGGCTTGAGAATAATCTGAAATTTGAGGAATCGTGGAATGTGGATTTCCAGGAAAGGATTGCTTTTTCAGAATGGGGTGGTAGCGGGATAGAACATCAAACGACTGAATTGTTGGTAAGTATCTCAAAATTTGAGATGCTTGTTACCCCAGCTCTTGCCTCTTCTGTTTTTTTCCTGGAAAGCAAACTAAATGATAAATGATTCCAGTTACCATTTCTCTATCACTGTATGAATAGGAGAGGAAAATTCCTCTTTCTTGGTTTCTGCAGAGTTATTTTAAATTAGGTTTGAATAATGAATGAGATGTTTTCAATCTCAAATTTCATATGTTCATTTAGATATGCAGAAATAAAAAATTGAAGTGATAAACTATGATATTTCTATATGTTGTTCATATTTAATACACTTTTTTTGATTTCCAGTTATATCACCAATGGCATAAAAATTCATGTGTTATTAAAACATTTGTCAGTCCTTATGAAACCTTTCATTCTCTAAGGTTCTGAGCACTTGTTTTATTTATTTATAGCTAGAATTCAAGTCATTTATCAGGTAGGAAATTCAGCATTAAAATGACCTTAATTCCTTCTTAGTAAACAATGGCAAATAAGCTTTTATTAAGCAAATTATGTTAAAGA
Organism: Arctocebus calabarensis; assembly: GCA_963573935.1. Lineage (NCBI taxonomy): Eukaryota > Metazoa > Chordata > Mammalia > Primates > Lorisidae > Arctocebus > Arctocebus calabarensis. Next base: position 58,776 of record CAUYON010008698.1, read on the forward strand.
TCTGAAGTTAAGCATAATAACCTTGGCTTTTTGTATATTTTACTTCACCTCTGCAAAGCTAGTCTGAGCAAATGAATAAACTGGATTTGCTTTGGAGTGAGACCATGACAATTGTGTGTTTTGTATGTAGGTCTCTGTTCAGGTGGTTAATGCAGAAAAATCTTATTCAAATCTGGGTTTCCAAAGATGAGAATAAGGCTATACGCTTTCACAATGTTCATGGGAACTTGGTGTGAAATTTGTAATAGCTTAATTTATAACAGAACCAGGGACTTAACATAGTAATCCCTTTCTTTGTAGTAGCATTCAAATTCAGTGCATATTTTTCCAATTCTGTTGATAAGTAAAATCTTCAGATAGGACCATAAAGCAATTTAATAGAACATTTAATAGAAAGTTTAGTTCTAGTGGTCCAATAGTGAATTCTTCAGATACATTTTAATCTAATAACTTGAGTTGTTTAACTTCACATGAACCTTAGACTTGTTTCATGGGTTAGATTTTAATATTTAAATTAAGAGATGAAAAGTTTAACTATAAAAACTACTCTCACGGAATAATTAACTTGATATTTCTTTTCTTTGAAAGACCTTGGTACTAGCTGACATGCTGGTACCAGAATATAACTGACTATAACGTGAGGACATTTTTACTAGAGTTAGCTTTTATTCCACCATCTCTGCATAATAATGAGTTGTTCCCAAAATTATAATATTTTAAGCTCTTAATCCACAATAATAGCAATGAAAACAAAATAAAAAATACCAGATTTCAAACTAAGAATTGTTTTTAATTTTATGCTTTAAAAAAATAAAACTTCTGCCACTTCATGACAAAATTGAACACACAATTTTATATATTTTGATTATGGAAGATATACAATTTTATCTATTTCTGTTCACATAATATAAATATTTTTACACGTTGTTACATAGACTTCTAATTAATGTTTTAGATTTTGCTTAATATTCTAATACAAATGCTATTTGCCTAGGTTCTAATGTCTAGATTTTGTTTATTTCCAATATTGTGATAATCCTCCAAATATCTTGTAAAAATAACATTATTTTTCTGGCAAATATTTTTCCTGAAAATTTTCAAAGAAAGAACTGCAATGTATTTAGAAGAATAAAATCCTTCCTTGGATACTATAAGAAGAAAACTAGTTTTACATCTTTGATTAAACACTAATTTTATGTGCCATGCTAGAATTTTGTGTTATTTTACAAACCCTTTAGTTGTATCTTACATTCTCTTCCAACTTTCTATAAATTGCACCACTGAAAAGAGGCTGTAAGAGAAAAAATGCTGCCCTGGTGTCTTTATCAACTTTGTTTACTTCTTTGGTGCCACTTTGAACTTTATTTTGCTAAGCATTTTCTCATTTTCCTGGTTAAGTAAAAACAAGAAATAATATTGGCCTGGAAGTGAATCCAGGATGCATTTTTCAATGTTTCTTTTTCCCCAAAGTTTTTCCCTAAGTATAGTTTATAAGTGACCTTTAAAAGAGTTATGCTGTGGTGATACCACAATATACAATATCCATAGGTTTTTTTTTTTTTCTGTGTGTGTGTGTGAGAGACAAAGTTTTAATTTGTCGACCTGGTAGTGTGCTGTGGTATCATGGCTCACAGCAACCTCAGACTCTTGGGCTCAAGCGATTCTCTTGCCTCAGCCTCCCATGTAGCTGGGACTACAGGTGCTTGCCAGAGTGCCTGGATATTTTTTAGAGATGGGGGTCTAGCTCTAGCTCAGATTGGTCTTGAACTCATGAGCTTAGGCAATCCACCCGCCTCATCCTCCCACAGTGCTAGGATTACAGGCATGAGCGACCGTACCTGGACTCCACATAGTTGTGGAACTAGGTGTTTTATAAAAACACAATTCGAATCTTGGTTTTTTAATGAGTGATTTCAAAAGCAGAACATTTTGAACATTCAGTTCAAAGTAAAATTACATGGAGTTTTCATAAATGGGTATTTTAACAATTTTTTCTATTTTTTTGCATTATTGGATCCATTTCGTCAAGGTCCTAACAGCATACATCGATGTTAATCCTTTGCTAGACTGAGGTCAGTATATGGCAAAGGCAGAACTGTGACAGCTGGAATAACCTCAGGTACATTTTACCATTTAATTTTTTTTTTTTTTATTGTTGGGGATTCATTGAGGGTACAAGAAACCATGTTACACTGGTTGCATTTGTTAGGAAAAGACCCTCTTACAATCGTGTTTTGCCCCCAAAAGGTGTGGCATACACCAAGACCCCAAGACCCC